>JAVTVY010027637.1:0-11113 GCA_036873755.1 Hanleya hanleyi
CTTGAACGAAAATATATATATGTGATTTCCATATTTCTTTGGACTATATTTTATCTCTCGACCGTTTGTAGTATTTACTTGCGGAATTTCAATCTAAATATTCGATACTTTCTTCTCTTGATATTGAACTTGATCGTTGGAGTTTTCCTTAACGTTTTATATATTAGTGCCGTTTTCTCATTATGCATGTGCATAATCATTACAATAAACCTATATAGTTAGTTCGAAACTTAGATGATTTTTCCATGTCACCTTTCCATACTATTGCTGCTTCTGCTAGGAAATGATTGTTTTATTGTAGGTCAATATGATACATATAATTTCAGGACGCTGTGGTCAGCGACATTACTTGTACAGCTCTGCAGTCTGCAAAAATTACCCGTTTTTTTTTTGCAGCGTATATAACAAACCGAACTCTGCAAAATGACTCCATTACTCTCTTATATTGATGGTGTTTCACGCCTGAAATAACTTTGTAATTCTCTCCATAAATAAAACTCCACTGCTGTAGTTTCATGTACCACGGACACAAAGGTCAAAGATGTGGTGTACGGTCATAGACTGTGTGCGGTTTATCATTCGGCAATTTCACTGCACAAGGGATATAAACGGCACACCCAGGAGCCACCTGTTATTACTTTATAGGGTATCAATCTTTGTCAACTGGAACACGAATACAATATGACGTCTTTCTATGTAATAAACCCCGGTGCACCAAACTATATTGGTTCATATGCAGAAAATTTCAAATTTATTTCAAGCGTAATATATTATCAATATCACGGAGTAATGATGGTCAGTCTGTGAAGGTCAATTTTTTACTCACTGCACAGAAAGTAAATTTATGCAGATAACAATTGATTTTTGATAGGCTCCAAAGTAGATGACTAATTAAAATGGAGAGTTATACTTGTATATTCATGATGATTTGGCATGGTAAGATTTCGTAAAGCCGATAACATTCTTCTGACTCGTATGCCGATATTAGATTCTGCTTTCATCTTTGGTCGCAGCTAGGATATAAGATGAAAATCGCAAATCATACCATTTTTATTTGTATATTCGTTCTTCTCGATTTCTTTGCATCCGGATAGCTATGACTGTTGTAAATAGAACATGAATAAAACTTAGATACAAATGCAAAAGTTTTACTTTTGATCTCGTCTTTGTGATGTTCTTTCCTCAAGCAAACTCGCGGTTTGAAACACTTTATGAACAAACCCGAATTCGCTTGTGGAAAGTACAGCATGCACACCTCCATAATGCAGGTAACCAGCTCTGCCAATCTAATTAACATTAAATCCCATCTGCTCCACCATTTGGATATTTAGCTTGTGGGATCTAACCGGCTTGCAGTAACTCGAGCGACAACCACAGTCCTGAGAACTATTCATAGTGCTTTGAAGCAGACATTAATGGTGGAGTAATTTTGATTGGCTCAGCCGAATCAGAAGAACTCAGTTGGGATACATTTTGATTTTGCCGCTGTCCACTCATTGTGCCGACATAATCCGAGATAGATATGTGGTCTTTGGGTAAGAGGATTAGTCCAAATACGGCCGTGATGTTATAAGGCCGTTAATTCATGGGCTCTCGGAGCACCAAGTTCAACTGAAATAAGTAAGGTTCTATATAGCGGCATAAGAGATTGGAAAGCATTGATAGAATATTAATTTATTAAGATTGCCAGCCCTGCATGCAGATGTGAGCAGTACAGCTATTACTCGAAACGTCCTTTTAAAAAGAGAGCCACTGAACGGACGGCGTTCGTGTGTGATACACCACCTTCGTGGTCTCTCAGTATATTTTGAGGAAGGCAGTCCGTGTAACCTTGCACAGTTCAATTTTCGTTTTTGGTTTCTCAAAATCAAAAATTGAAATCTGATCGTCAATTTTCAATTTTCGTTTTTTGTTACTGTAATCTCAAAATCAAAAATTGAAATTTGACCGTCAATTTTCAATTTTTGATTCTGGGATTACAAAAAACGAAAATTGATATTTGACAGTCAATTTTCAATTTTCGTTTTTCGTTTTGCTTACGCAAAAATGAAAATCAAATATTGAAAATTGCCACGACTTGTCCGTTTTTCGTTTTTTTATTTTAACTTTGACGTATCAATGTTAAGTTCGCACGTGGACGGGTTATGATGTCACTTCCGCTATGACGAGTAGAATAAAAAACGCAAATCGTGTCTTATAAGAGGTGTGGAGCGTGAGAGGCATGTGGCCCACCAGGCCATCCTCGTGAGCCAGTGTAGTGATCGATTTGTTAGGGTATCTATGCATTGCCTTAGTTGCCCACGGTAGTTCAGGATAAAACAAAGATCGAGGGGTATCCTCTAAATCAAACCAATTATTGAGAGAGGTTCAGCAAGCTCATTATGCCAAACCACTAGCTGCAATGTTTGAGATGTCACATCGCTGGCATAACTTTGATGTCAAGCTGAAATCGCCATCGAGAGTCAAAGTAAAAACCGCCGGCTTGGGATACCGACATGCTAATTCCCCTCGGGGGATGAAATGTTCGAGATTGAGGCAAGGACTCAAAAACTCACTCGAATCACCAAAAATGTCCGGGTAAACCCTGTGCGAGGATTCGCGATTTACCTGGACTTGTGAAGATGCACCAGACAGGTCTGGATAGGTGGCATCCTGTATTTGTCATTGGTTATTGGCATTGAGGACTGAGCCAATCAGGACACAGTCTTAGATTTTCTCATTTCTAAAAATAGATGTTTAGAGTGCTACAAAAGCGAACAGCATTCATGCACACAACCGCTATTTGTTATTGATTTGAAATATAGTATTCATAAAGATAACAACAAAGATTTAATACCAATAAGAGCAAGCATCGCGGTGATGGGCTGCGAAATACGTATATGGCCAGCGTTCCGTAAACCAACATTTCAAACATGCACACAAACGCCACGTTTGATGCCAGACGTCTGTCTGCTTCAACGCTTCAGGTCCAATTCTCTATTTTTGGGACCTGGATCGTTGAAGCGTTCACATGCCCGTCAACGTTCAGCGTCAAAAACGCTTCCACGCTTCAAGTGCGGATGTCAAAAGCTTCAACGCATCGATGCGAGAAGTTCCTTTTGGGGTTATGATTAGGGTACCCACGTATTTAATATTTTACACTACTTTAATGAAACTCATATGTGCATCAACCCCGTTGCTCTCCATGTAATGCTTCACACCTACTGCACGAATGCCTACTCACTTCTGGACATGCGCAGTTGGCCCATTATGATCTAGCTCGAATGCCTGGCTCCAGGGATCACTCCCATATCTTTCCATATTGTGCTCCACACCTGCATAAACAATCAGATTTGCCCTTTCCATACTACTCCGCGGACCGAAAGTGACATCATAAGCCTTGCGCGTGCGCAGTTAACATTGATGCGTTAATTTTCAATATTTGATTTTCATTTTTGCGCGAAGTAAAACAAAAAACGAATATTGAAAATTGAATGTCAAATTTCAATTTTTGATTCTGAGAATATGAAAACCAAAAACGAAAATTGAAAATTGACGGTCAAATTTCAATTTTTGATTTTGAGAAACCAAAAACAAAAAAAACGAAAATTGAATTGTGCAAGGTTACACGGACTCGGTTCATGCGGATAAAAGGATGGAGGACAAACTCTTCGAAGTTACGAGAGGATACTACAACACAAAACTATTTGAGCGAATCAAACGTCAGCCAATGTGATGTATATTTCGTCTCCTTTGTTTGAAGTTACATGTTCGTCTCCGTATATTTGTTTTGACTTTGGAGACCCCCGATGTCATATATCACCACAAAGTTGTGTTTATTCTAACACCCATTTGTGTTATTTTCAACTCAATTCTGGTGCTAAAATGGTTTCGACACAATCTTTTTCTCAGTGTATGGGCATATTCGGGACGGTCATGAGGTCACGAACCTGTCCGAACAGCATATTATGATCTTCGTCCCACGGGATTTTGAATTTGAATGTTTGAGTTGATGGAAATAGAGAGCTGAGGATGATTAAAATTATAACAAATGAATGAAAGAGAAGACCTGCCTCCCTTTATAATATTTCATAACGTGGAAAACAAATAGCAGACGTCACCACAGGGGACGTAATTATTTTTGGAATATTATAAAAGAAAGTAATTCTTCAATTTGCATTCATTTATTCTCATATTTGTCATCATCAGTTCTCTCTTTCCATCAACTCAAAACATTCAGAATCGAACTTCTATGCTTCGTCCTGGTGAATTCGTTCTCTGTCATGGTTCGGCTTTGTCAGACGAACAATGATTCGGGATGATGAGTATTGCAGTACCGCGCTGCTATACAGGAATATCGAATGGCGGAAACAAACATTCAGTGTTGTTGTATTTAAGTGAATCCACTCTTTGTTGGTATGCAGGATCGATGAGGTTTCACAATTATCTGAAATGGTGATATTAAAACGAATGAGAAAGCAAAAACAGTAGGAAAATTGTAAATCTGCATATACAATGAATTTGTCAAATTTTTTCTCTTCTGAAAGTATTCTGAAGCTGTTTCTCTGGTCTCGCTTTAGGTCGAATTATCATTTCGAACTGACATACTGTGGTCGTGACATATCGCATGTGCCTGTAACAAGACTATGTTATGTATACCACAGTGAGCAAGAATGAACATATTTATGCAATTTATCAACAGAATAACTGCCATTACCCGAACAATATGATCGTATTACTCGGTAATCTTGCCTGCCACTATACAAGCAATATAATAATCTGTGTGAGTCCTAGTCAGAATGCTATGTTTCTGTTGTGTAACTGATGGAAATGTTAAATTGATATAGGTAGGCTTTGTTCCGGTGTTGTCTATTATCTACTCAAGACCAGTCATTTCATCACTAATCACTACAAGTCCAGTGACGAAATACAGTTTAGATTCATCAGCCACAATTGTATGTTGAGAAGAGAAGGCATCCGATAAGAAGTTACATAATATATTAAGCCTCATACATTTGTTTGCTCAAGTTTAGCCTACAGACAGGCTAACAATATGCCAGTGTGACAAAGCGATTAGACACCAATGATTAAATAATCACCAATGATCCTTGAATCCAGCAAGCTAAATATTTACCAACCTTGTCAGATAACATCTTTCTGGCAGATCTAACTGAATAAAACTCTACAAAAGCTGTCTTATATCGAACTGCAACTTCCACGGCTCATTCTGGCTGATTTTTTTCCTCAAGTCATGTTTCCAGATATGCTTCCCAGGAATGATATATAGAGGATTTTCATAATCATTTTGTTTTTTCAGGAAGGAATTAATGTGCGGTACTTGTTTTAAGTACACATAACACATCAGACTTGTAAATAATGAAGCACTCGTATTAACAATGTATTAACTACATACTTTATGAAAATCAGGTAAAGGATATAAATACAGATTGCCGTGTGTTTAAATCGCACTATATAAGAAAAACCCGTATATACAAGTTAATAAACTTCGATTATGCATCTATTGTCTAGATAACATTTCACTATCTGCTGGGCTATGATAATTGCTTGTGTTCAATTATGCCAAATTTTATAATCCGTTTCGATATGGGAAGTGCTACCTAAACTATTTATACCAGGATCATGACTGAGTAACTATAAGCATTTAACAGTCACCACGGGTGCTCAATCCCGGTGTCATCAAATGCTTTCGAAATGTGCTTGCGCTATATGAGGCTACTGATACGTTCAAATTATACCGATTCTCAGCAATTATTACTGATCCATGCAATAATAATTCACATCGATGTCGCAACGTTGTAAATAAAACGATTACATTTCCATAACATACAGTTGTCTGTATCATACTATCAAATATTATTCAAATGTGAGATTATATTTTTCAAATTGGTAAATGTTTAGTTAATAAAACTCATCTGTTTGATTAAATTTGTCTATGTGGTATAACTTTGGTCATGTATCAATTATATGAGCCACCGTTCCATGCAGTAGAGAATATATGGTGAATAGTATTGTTATATTTAATTTCCTGCGAAGTACAAATCTCACAGAGTGAAATATAACCGAAATATTTATCAACTCACCTGCCGTATATTAAAAGTCTGCAAATTAATCGGTTTAATTTGCACATGATGTCCCAGTGTGGCATATATAATTGAATAAAATATAATTATTTGCATAACTCTGTACTGTGTACGTTATGCTGTGTCATAAGGGCCTGTCCAAGCTGCAATATCTAATGTCCACAAACGGTAAATATAATAGAAAATGTATGGCGCATATAAGTGAAATATATGGCAAATGATGCACATTTACAACACTGGCAAATAATGAAGCAACGATATTTATTTACTACAGTAGTTAATACAATATCATACCATGTATGTTCTGTGTTGACCTGTCGTTTAAATACATTTGTCTATATTTGTCTTTCCATTTAAACACCATACGTACACAATGGCCCTGATGTGTATGTTAAAAGCATGCAAATTATATCCACATATGTTAATATTTTCAGGTCCGTTTAAACTTTTGCAAATATAACAGTTATATTCACCTTATATTTAGTGGTAATATTAAATAATATCAAATCGAGATTTTCGTGTAGTGAGACATCCACGAACATGCACTGAAGATTGGAACAAGACCCATTGGCACCACCTACAGGCAGATCTTGCTGAAACGCAATACCCACCGACGTCTTGTCGCAAAGAATGCAGATGCCAAATTTCAGAGGAATCCGATAAAGCATTTGGAAGTTATCGCTTGCGAAGTATTTGAACAGACATCCACGGACACATAGAAGCAAGAACCATTTAAAGTCGGCGGGGGACAATAACACGTTTACTTCTATCCGTCGCCATTGACATGATTGAGAGTGCTAGGACGACTTCGGGTTCAGAGGCAGATTGGGGGAGGGGTCTGAAACTACACCTAATTCCCACTGGGTGACAATACCATTATATTTACACATTCACATGGGCTTGGTTCAACATCCGTGCACTACTCCAATTATATGCCGGTTCTGCAGGCACACCCACTAGACAAATGATACTGAATAGGGGGAGATCCTGTGTTCAATTGTTATTGTTGGCTTCAGCTTCACCCCCTCCCGCGCCCGCTCTTCCCAATAAACTTTTCTTTGATGCTCGGAACTGTTGAGAGCTGGCACTTTGTGTCCATATAGCAAATCATATTAGGGTCATTTAATTATCGGAGAAGAGCATCATGGGTAAATTCAGAATGGACGACATCGGGGTGTAGCTGGAAAGTTGTGTTTTTATCGTATTTTCTTCAAAATTGGTGTATTTTATCTACGTGAATGTGCATAATAATATTTTATTTCGCATCAGATGATTATTTACAGATTTGGAAGGCAATTTGAGCGAAGAAAATGGCACAAATACAAAATTTGAAAAAATCGATCAGAAAAATCGTCAATAAAATGGCTTATTTTTATAATATGACGTCACTGTGACATCATCATACAGGCCATCTTCAATTTTGTTACATTTTATGGTAGCACTGGAACCAAAGATACAGTGTAGTAAGTTTCAGCTTCCTAGCTTCAAGGATAATGAAAATTATGTAGCTATTGGGAAGCCAACTATTTTCTCAATGATAATATTTTCCCTTAGATGCCCTTTTGGGGGCCAGAGGGCGTCACATGGCCCAGATCAAAGGGCACCCCTTCTGATATTGTTCTGTATGCCACAAGTGGTGGATGTGCCAAGTTTGGTGCTTTGGTCCAGCGTGTCACGATCTTTTCGCTAAGCCACCTCACTATATCTTTTCTCCAGTCATCTTGTCTGCCAGTTCATTTTTAAGCTTAATTTTTGGTATAAGGAAACATTTTGTCACCAAACTATATAAAACTGATTATTTGTTCATATTATGCGAAAAGAACACATTTTTGAAGTTTGGAGCCTGTTAGGGACCCTTCTAACTTACACACGGGAAGAGATTCCATATCGATTATTTCTTTTCACATTTAATTCTCCAGAAATTTCCTTCCACATTAATTTTTTTAACGTTCATGGGAGAAAGCAGATACATTTTAGAACCTTTGTCGACTTTGATGAATTTAAAAAAAATGTTGATATCGATACAACATAACTGTGTATATTCGCGGCTTCGTATACGAACCAGTACGCTGTTAGCTCCCAGCCAGACGAAAGTGACAAAAATTGAGGTATGCGCCTAGTTTGACTTCTGCGAATGAAATAAAAATAATGAAAACATGAGATGGTTTCCTACAAAAGCGAAGCAGTCAACAGTTCTCAATGCTGTCAAGTAAGACCTGGTGATGCTCTTTACATAAAATCCTAATCACGGACTACTATTTCTTAACCAAATAAATTCCATGTTTTCCGGAGTATATATCTGAGTCATATATCTTTGATTAGGCCTATTCATATGTAAAGCACATGATATTCAAACGACCCCTAGCCCTGGGTTAAGAGGAATTAGACACAACTTACGAAACGTGGCGCCAGAGATCTTGCATGCATGCTACTATCGTATTTATTCGTCAGTGTACGATATTGATCACAGAGTTTCAGAGAAACTTTGCTTTGCAGCGTTTGGTGGTATAACCTTGTTTGACAAGTTTCTGCAATAATATGCCGTGGCGTTGATTAAAATCGTCACAGCCTACACAAGATCCAGTAAATGCTACCAGGCCAGATATGTATACGCCGTATGCAGGTCATTCTGGAATATTGCTATCCAGAAATGGGTAGTTAAGTATGTGTCAAAATTGTAATTGTCTCTCCTGTAGAAGAGACGACGCGAGAGAAAGCCCTGGTCATTCTTGTGAAGGTATAGGGCATGATATGATGATTCATCTGTAGTTTCATTCAAATCTAGCGAAGCTGTGGTATATATCCATTCCAACCTCGTAATATATGGAGTATCTAGTGCTTGAGGATCGTCTATATAGCGTTTGATAAATGAGAAATAACGGGCTTTGGACTTATTATATTATGACCATTTATGAATATAGGCGTATATTCATACGAATGCAGATATACATCGGCGGTTTGCTACATTGCTGAACCATTTAGCATTATAATTTGAACCGTACGGTGACACTGTATCAAGTTCCAGCATCCAGAATTATTTTCGAAGCAACTGGGGGAATTTCACTGGAAAACGCTGATTGGCATATTTTTAGCTCTTGTGCCATGGTTCTATTGCGAAATATTCTACTCCGTTCGAGCTTCTCAAAAGCGCCGAAGTGTATTAAACCACACCTAAAATTAAAAATAAAAAATCCGGGCGAGGAACCCGGCAACCCTCGCTTGAAAGGGGGGGACATCCCCTCCCTGCCACCATCCCCAACACTAAGTCGTTCCGCTGCGCGTAGATGTGTAACACCAACGTCGAAAAACGGGTGAAGGAGCTTGATTCTACAGCATTCCCAATGCAGACTTCCATATTTTCAAAGATTTGGTTGATGGTACCAGATGTGTAACATTATCTTTGTTTCTTCTAGACATCGTTTGTTATTTGTCATGATGTGTCGATGGACAGAAATATATTAAACCTAAAGTAATAATGTAAACCACTCATAAAATGGAGTAAAAACATGAAATGAAGTCATCAAGATGTTCTTAGCTCATACAATCGCCATTTGTAACAAACAGAGACGATTAATTTGAATTCGGTGTCATCCCAGTGGGGATATATCTTCGGAACCAAGAACTTCCGGGGTTCGTCTCTCCGTATTTAAAACACTCAATGTTATGAGTAACGTTCTCTTTACGAAAGTAGGAGATATCTTCTTTCTATATTTGCCTTTATCATTCTAACAAGTCATACCATGTAAAGTAAGCGGGACAACAATGCATTGGCTTAGTGTGCCTACTTCCTGAAATCCCTTCGTGTGATTTATTGCGTAAGTTAGAAAGAGCTTTCAAGGGTATCAGCTGAGTATTTTTCTGAAATATAGGGAAGACTCTTCAACATTTGTTGAGTATCTGTCCTTAAATAATAGAAACATGTAATCCTGGGACGATGTTGTAATCCACGTTTGTCATATCAGCGTCGGAAGACTTTCATCGATTATTATATCAATCTAATCAGTAACTGCACGTTACAGGAAGCCATCAATCTTCGAAGACGTACGTACACAGCATGTTTAGGTTGTCTGTGTAATTATTAAACTGTACGATCAGTGCACTAACATTTGGTGACTGTCTGCAGTGATCATTATTTTTGTTATTATTTTTAATTAAGGTGCTTGTATCGTCACACTGACAGTCAATTTATGATCGGGTATTATTAAATGCCACCGTGGTGGAAAACCCATCTACTCATTAAGACTTCCAACACCGTAAAACTTCAGTTTTCACTTAAACATTTATATTCATCAAAACCCTACACCCTGTCATTGGAATGATGTATGCATGTACATTAGCTCTTTACGCGAACCCGATACATCTACAAATCTACATCTACGCGATACCGATGCAAAGTTCCTGACTTTGTTAACTATATATATCATGTTACCGGAATTTGTGAGAAAGCTGAAGAGAGATAACTGTTATGGGCAGCAAACAGAAATGCATGTATCATGCACTTTAATAGATTTAATACATTCGATTGAGTCTTGGACTATCGTACACGCAGTCCTAAGACAAACACAACCATGATCAACGTGATCTTATTTTAATGAATAATGTAACGATTATTCAAGAAACCACGGTTCGTAATTATAATGGAGGGCAAATGGATGTCGATGTTAGAGCGATGTTGAATACAGCGATGTAATCGTTTCCGCTCCCCAAAGCTCGTTTACCGAATTGGGGAAATGCAAATTTAGCCTGGCTCTCAAAGAGTCTTTTCATATAAAAGCTTGGCTAAGATGATCAATATATTTAGTCGTAGACTATCTCTATAAGCTATACGCCAACAACATAAGAGAATTAATCAAGCTATATTAAACCATTATTTATCAAGTTTGTCTGTAAATCTACACCCCGGTAATTAGATGAGTTAGGAGCGGGGGACAGAATATAATGCGTAGTATCGAGTAAGCTGACATCCCTATTGAGCCATCGTCAATATCTGATTTATATCGCTATCAAATTGATGTCATTGTAATCTATCAAAG
>JAVTVY010027638.1:0-106066 GCA_036873755.1 Hanleya hanleyi
ATACATTACCGGTAGTTCAACCTAAGGCGCTCGCAAACTAATGGAAAATTCATGACAAACACCGGGTATATTTGCCTGTCATTCCAGATTGAATAAGGGTGACCCATAGGGAACATTCAAGAATTAGGGTGACACATAGGGGACACCGACAATTTTATATTTCATTTTTTTTTACATTTTTTTATATTACATTTTCTGCATTTCTTGGGGATGTTCTTGATTTTCACCTATTTTCTACAAACATATTTTAGTTTATCACATGTTTTCTTTACATTTTTGTCATTTCTAGTAAGGTCGTCATAAATGACTTTATCGTCTTGTAAACGTTTACAAAAACCGCAGAGTAAACCTTTAAACCGTCGAGTAAACCTTTAAACCGCGGAGTAACCTTTACACTGCTGTTGCCAGCTTTACTTCGCGGTTTAATCCTATCGAATCAGCCGACGAGTACCGCACGGGAAGCGGCGCGTCCCACCTGCAGAGCTGCCATCGCTAAAGCTAAAGTGCTGAAACTTACCACACTATATCTTTAGGTCAAGCTCTACAAGGAAATGTAAACAAAATTCAAGATGGCCGCCATGATAACGTCACTGTGACGTCATTTTCAAAAAGACCATTTTTCGACGATTTCTTTCTTTTTCTTCGCAAAAACAGCATTGATAAATTAGTGAATAATAATCTGATATGCAATAAAATACGTTTTACCCACTTTTCCATACAGAAAAGCAAATTTTTTGAAGAAATATGACGAAAACATCACTTTTCTGGTACCCCACATGGCCGCCATTTTAAATTTAAATCTAAAAAGTCACGAAGTTTTAGCTCTCAATATTTTGTCGTTCCGGAGATAGGAGCAAAAAATCAACGCCTCCCCCCCCCCCACAGGCCAGGTAGGGTTAAAGGTTTCCGCCATTACTAACAATGAGAGAAATCTGAAGGTATTCTGTGTTAACCTTATCTGGCCTGGGATGCTTAGGAGCTGTCCAGGCCTGTGGGAGGGGGAGGGGGGAATCAGCCCCCCCCCCCCGCTCCCCTAACAATGTTTCTTATCCCTTGAGGTAAAGGGACTGAAACTTACGACACTATACCTTCCCGTTAATCTGTACAAGAAAATGTAAAAAAAAATCCAAGATGGCCGCTTTGATGACGTCACAGTGACGTCATTTAAAAAAATATCTTTCTTGGTCGATGCGACCGAATTTTGCGAAAATTTTATTCTTGTAATTTTTCCACACAAAAAAATGCATGATAAATTACCCGCGAATTTACCCGTGAAGGTTATGCAAATAGGCTCCTAATGACCCCAATATGATAAAATACAAATTCACGGAGTGTCAGCTCTCAATTTTTCGTCGTTCCGAAGATTGCGCAGAAAGTTTGGTGGTGGTGGTTGGGGGGGGAAGGGTCAGGGGGCGAATGCCCCTCCCCAGGCCTGGTAGGATTAAACAAGGAATTGTTTGCATGAAATAATCCAAGATATAAATAGAAAACTCAGGAAAACTCGGAAAAATGTCGATGTCCCCCATAGGCCAACGTCTAGAATACATACTTGGTGTGTTCTACATACATGTTGTTTTTTAAATCCAGAATATGTGATTAATAAACTATTAATTTGCGAGTGCCTTTGGTTCTTTGACAATAGTTGTGACTGATTATATCTTTAAAAGGAGATGTTTGTTACTCATGATGCTTACTTTCTCACAAATCGCGGTTATTCTTTGTTCCTCAGGATATTGGTTCCACATAGAACCAAATTAGCGTCCTCGTGGAACAATTTGGTTCTTTTTGTATTGTTATTTGGTATTGTGATATGAGAATTTGGATATGTATTTTGGTTCGGCTGACCTTTGTGAGGTCACTACCGGTTCCGGTCGCGTGATTGGAAGTGACCATGTGCACAATAGCGGGCATCATGCGCAGGGTTAAAGGTCACTTTATGTCACATGACCGGAACTGGAAGTCACTTCACAAAGGTCAGACGGAAATGTTGGCGCCACCTGTCGGAAGTAGGTCAATAACGCCGTAACTCCCCTTTCTATACTACTCTCTGGTACACATGTTCACGTGTAAACTGGATGGAAAATCGGATGTAGTAATCGAGGCGGACACTGGGCTCCAGGTTAGGACTTTCGTCTCCTGGAAGCCGGTGTCCCAGGACATCCAAATCCAGACCTGAATGCCCGACGGACAATTAAATCCAGATCTTAGTGTCTTGGGACACTTACGTCTAGACGCGAGTGTCCCCCGGACACTGGATGCATCGGGCCACCGTTTCCGTCACACCGGTCCCTGCATTAATGTTGAAACTTTGGAAGTGTCTGAATCCTGATTATCTCTGTTGGATCGAAACACGCAGTACCGGTAGTCTACAGTTGTCGAGTTATGACGTTGCGTCACAAGTGACATCCCTTCATGTAGCCGACCCGTGGGCAGACGAAACGGTGGGGCAGTTCACTCGGAACGGCATGGACTAAAGTGAACTGATTTAAAATTTGAAAAAATACATTTTAATTCGGAATCATCTGAACTCCTTGATATAGGAGGTGAAGGTATGGATATTCTCTATACTCAATATATAGAATATGCCCCACCGTTTGATCCTCCGACTCTTGTGATGCAACGTCACAACTCGGGAATATCTTATTAATTTGAAGCGTAACTTGGGTTTTCGAATCGGACCAAAAAATGTATCTTGCACAACTAGGACCCATGTGGGACCTGTGTACCAAATTTCAGGAAGATCCATGAATTAGTTCCTGAGAATTCACGATAATGTTTCAAGGGAAAATTCAAGACGGCCGGCTGGTGGCCATACTGGATTTTCGAATCGGCCCAAAAATATATATATATATTGCACAACTAGACCCCAAGAGAAACCTGTGTACCAAATTTGAGAAAGATCCATGCAGCAGTTCCTGAGAAATCGCGAAAGCAAAGTTTCATGGGGAAATCCAAGATGGCCGCCTGGCAGCCATATCGCATTTTCGAATCGGAACACAAAAGGTATCTTGCACAACTGGACCCCAAGGGGAACCTGTGTACCAAATTTGAGAAAGATCCATTCAGTAGTTCCTAAGAAATCGCGATAACAAAGTTTCATGGGGAAATCAAAGATGGTCGCCTGGTGGCCATATTGGATTTCCGAATCGGACCAGAAAAGGTATCTTGCACAACTAAACCCAAAGGCGAACCTGTGTACCAAATTTGAGAAAGACCCATGCAGCAGTTCCTGAGAAATCGTGATAACAATGTTTCATGAGGAAATCAAAGATGGCCGCCTAGTGGCCATATTGAATTTTCGAATCGGACCAGAAAAGGTATCTTGCACAACTAAACCCCAAGGGGAACCTGTGTACCAAATTTGAGAAAGATTCACGCAGTAGTTCCTGAGAAATCACGATAACAAAGTTTCATGGGGAAATCCAAGTTGGTCGCCTGGTGGCCATATTGGATTTCTGAATCGGACCATAAAAGGTATCTTGCACAACTAGATCCCAAGAGGAACCTGTGTACTAAATTTGAGGAAGATCCACGCAGTAGTTCCTGAGAAATCGCGATAACAAAGTTTCATGGGAAATCCAACATGGCCGCCTGTTGGCCATACTGGATTTTCGAATTGGACCAGAAAAGTTATCTTGCACAACTAGACGCAAAGGCGAACCTGTGTACCAAATTTGAGAAAGATCCATGCAGCAGTTCCTGAGAAATCGCGATAACAATGTTTCATTAGGAAATTAAAAATGGCCGCCTAGTGGCCATATTGGATTTTCGAATCGGACCAGGAAGGTATCTTGCACAACTAGACCCCAAGGGGAACCTGTGTACCAAATTTGAGAAATATTCGTGAAGTAGTTCCTGAGAAATCACGATGACAAAGTTTCATGGGGAAATCCAAGATGGTCACCTGGTGACCACATTGGATTTTCTCAAATCAGATCAGAAATGGTATCTTGCACAACTAGACCCCAAGGGGGACCTGTGTGCCAAATCTGAGGAAGATCCATGCAGTAGTTTCTGAGAAATCGCGGTAACAAAGTTTCATGGGGAAATCGAAGATGGTCGCCTGGAGGCCATATTGGATTTTCTCAAATCGGTCCACAAAAAGGTATCTTGCACAACTAGACCCCAAGGGGAACTTGTGTACCAAATTTGAGAAAGATCCATGCAGTAGTTTTTGAGAAATCGTGGTAACAAAGTTTCATGGGGAAATCCAAGATGGTCGCCTGTTGGCCATATTGGATTTTCGAATCGGACCAGAAAAGGTATCTTGCACAACTAGACCCCAACTAGAACTAGACATGTGTACCAAATTTGAGAAAGATCCATCCGGTAGTTCCTGAGAAATCAGGCCCGACGAATCTCTGACTGCACTCTATGTTTCAGCAGGCGGACATTTCTCTGAGCTACAAACTCATCAGTAACTCGACCAACACGTATTCTTACCGGTTCTACATCGAAACGCCGTTTTCGTACGGCCGAGAGGCTAAAAACTCTCAGTTGACAGCCCCCTTATTCTACCGGGACAGAGCCCAGTACATGGGCTTGGAAAATGACAATACTGTATGGAAAAAGGAAAGTGCTTCACAGCGAACGACAGCTCGGTCAATCTCATCGGTCGTCTGATCCCAGACCTCTTCTTGCAAGACCGTTATCTTTTGAACAAGATTCCCATCAAAATCCGACTGATGCGGCCGCCCTCACCTTCGCCTTGATGGTCACTAACGTAGAGGGGCACACAGCTGACCATAAGATCATCATTCAAGACGCAGTCCTGTATGTCCGAAATGTGAAACCGAAAGCAGCCATGTAATTTTGGCACTTCAAAGCCTTGGAGAGAAAACCTGCCCATTACCCTATCCGTCGTGTGCAAACAAAGTATTCTTCGTGCCTGCCTGGAATATGAGCATCAACAAAGAAAACTTGGTCTTGGGGAACTGCCAACGGATTGATCCTGGCCTGTGTGAAACGTATCAGTTTCAGTGGAGCCTACCCGGGGAATTAAAACATTTCAGCATTGATTTTTTTTAAGTGGATGTGGACGAAAACAGCAGGTCTCAGCCACTATCTTAAAGCTGAACTTCATTCGAGCCTATCAGAGTCTGTTTACAGCGACAGGTCAAATCTTTATAGAACGACCAACATTTGAACCTCGCCAAGCAAGGCAACTCACGGCTGGATAGCCAATTGCCCTCCGGAGTACTATCAATGTGATTTGCTACGCCTTGTTTGACAACATCATTCAAGTTGACAAGACGCACAACGTCCTGTGTGACTTTGTCACCTGGCATGGATACAGACCTGACTACCACCGGGCTGGAGAATGACACATGGACACGAACTACGAGACGTGTTCCCGTTTGACCGCGTGTATCCTGCAGCATACGTCCTCAACACAGTCCCGATGGATTGAACCTCTCAACATTGGGTGGCCGTGTACATGACAAAACAACAGGGAGAATACTTTGGCGCGTACGGCTTGCCTCTTATCCATTCCGACTGGATGGCCTTCACGGACGAAGGCACAGAGATGTGGTGTTAGAATAGTCAAGTTTTGCAAGGCCTGAGCAGTATATAGCGTGTGCGGCCAATACTGTCTGTTTTATCTCTACCATCGTTGCCGAGGACGGGCCTGGACCATATCGTACAGATGTTTGACGACTACCCCCAGGCCGAAGATCGAGATGTACTGGTGTACGACCGGGTCTCAGATCATTTCAATGTACAAGAACCGTCCTGGGCTTAAGTTCAACCATTTCATTGTACAAACTCCGTGCTGGACTTCCGTTCTCACGTTGTTCTTTGAATAAAAACGTTCTTTGAATAAAAACTTGTGTGATTTCGGTGCAATAGGATAGGAGCACACAACAAGTGTCTATAAATGCCCCAATCTTTAGCATGAATGTGGGATTCCAATTTTAACTAAGCTGGTATAGGCCAGCCAGTCAGCCGTCTGGGCAAGTAGTCAACAATGGCCTAAGATGAGGTCAAATGGAGCCAATCAATGCCCCAGAAAACAACCCAATGCATGAGAGCTGCCGTAAAATAGAGCGCCAGTGAAATCTCCCCACAGGCCAAATACTTGTTTTGGTCTAGGTTAAAAGCTCGCATTCCAGAACAAACTTTTGACGAGGAAGGATCATGGTAAGTTACAACTACAAGAGCAAGAGTTGAAGTGAAATGAATACAGTTCGAAGTGCGGGAAAAGACCATGTAGACGACGCGAATGTCCAAGGCGGGTGTCCGACCACCGTTGCAATATCCAGAGGTGATGTTGCTGGGAAGTTGAGAGCAACACGGATGATGAGCGTGTATAACCCCAAAAGAGAGAGGACCGTTTACCTGGAATGCGGGGAAGAGACCAGTCCACCACTCTCCTGTATACCGTTACCACTCGACATCTACCGGACAGTACGTCAGTCCATGCCTCCAATGGATTCTCCATAAACAATGAGAAAACACTGTTAAATCATACAACGTCACTTTTTCAGCAAACCCTTCTTCGCGAAAGAGAACTTCTCATTAAGCACAGTTTTCCTTCATGGTAACTACTACCATGACATTATTTTGCACGACATATTGAAACCCAACATAGTCCACCTAGACCTCGAAACCACCAACTTTAAATGCACTTTTTCGACTGCGCATGGGAATAATAACAACAGTTCCAATAAGAACCAGACGAGTCATCAATGTGACACCCCATACATCTCATTTGGACAATGAATAGCTCAAAAGGTCAATTTTAATTAGCCCAGATGTTGATGAGTCTTGTTGGCTACCTACTTGATGACGTCACGAAAATGCTCCAGCTCCAGTCACGTGAGGGAAGTGTCTCTTGACCCCTTCCCGGATCCAAGCGACTCATTTAGTGAAATACCTATCTCTCTCGTCCCATTGATTGTCCATATAGGTTTCCTCAACCCATATTGCCCTAGTGCAAAAGGCCGAGTCCAGGCGACTCATTTGGAGAACTCCGTATGTCGAAAGGCCCATTGGTTCTCTGTGCGGGATTCCACTTCCGACTGCGAATGCGCATCCTTATAACCTCACACCGCACGGCCCTATGGTGGACCCTGGGTGAAGGTGATTCATTTGGTGAAATCCCCATGTCTCTAACCCCATTGTTTCTCCGTACAGACTTTCAGTTCCTGTTGCCAATGCGCAGCCCTATGCCCTCACCCCATATTACCCTATGGCGAAATCCTGGTTCCGTGCGACTCAATTAGGTGAAATTCACTTGTCGCTAGCGCCATTGGTTCTGCTTACAGTGTTCCACTTCCGGTTGCGCATACGCAATCCTATTTCCTCACCCCATATTACGTAGAGCGGAAGCCTGGGTCCAGGCGACTCATTGGGTGAAATCCCAATGTTTTTATCTCCAATAGATCTCTGACAGGATTCCCTTTCCGGTTGCGCATGCGCATTCCTATACCCTAACACCACACTATCCCAGGGCGGAAGCCTGGGTCAAGGCAACTCGGTGAAATCTCTATGATTCTAGCCCCACTGGTTCTCCGTACTGGATTCCTCTTTCGGTGGAGCATGCGAAGCCATATGCCCGCACTCCACCTTACCGTAGGATGGAAGCCTGGGTCCAGGCGACTCAAACAGTGAAATCCCCACGTCTCGAAGCCTGGATATCCGGCCATCATTAGGACACCTCATACAGCTCATTTGGACATTGAATGGCTTAAATGGTCAATATTGATTATTTTCCAGTAATTTCATGTAATGCCCGGTAATGCTTTAGCCCAGCTGTTGTTGAGTCTTATTGGCTACCGACTTGATGACGTCACGGAAATGCACCGACTCCAGTCACGTGAGAGGAAGTGTCCTTTGACACTTGCCCGGGTCAAAGCGACTCATTTAGTGAAATACCCATGTCTCTAGCCTCATTGATTGTCCGTATAGGATTCCTCACCCCATATTGCCCTAGTGCGAAAGGCTGGGTCCATACGACTCATTTGGTGAAATCCCCATGTCGAAGGGCCCATTGGTTCTCTGTGCAGGATTCCACTTACGGCTGCGAATGCGCAGCCCTATACCCTCACACCGCAGGGTGTTAGGGTGGACTATCGATTCAGGCGACTCATTTGGTGAAATCCCCATGTCTCTAACCCCACTGTTTCTCCGTACAGTATTTCAGTTCCTTTTGCTATTGCGCAGCCCTATGCCCTCGCCCCATATTACCCTAAGGCGAAAACCTGGTTCCGTGAGACTCAATTAAGTGAAATCCCCTTGTCTCTAGCGCCATTGGTTCTCCTCACAGTGCTCCACTTGCGGTTGCGCATACGCAGCCCTATTTCCTCATCCCACATTACCTAGAGCGGAAGCCTGGATCCAGGCGACTCATTGGGTGAAATCCCAATGTTTCTATCTCCAATAGATCTCTGGACACTATTCCCTTCCCGGTTGCGCATGCGCAGTCCTATACGCAGCCCTATTTCCTCATCCCACATTACCTAGAGCGGAAGCCTGAATCCAAGCAACACATTTGGTGAAATCCCCATGTCTCTAACCCCACTGTTTCTCCGTACAGTATTTCAGTTCCTTTTGCTATTGCGCAGCCCTATGCCCTCACCCCATATTACCCTAAAGCGAAAACCTGGTTCCGTGAGACTCAATTAAGTGGAATCCCCTTGTCTCTAGCGCCATTGGTTCTCCTCACAGTGCTCCACTTGCGGTTGCGCATACGCAGCCCTATTTCCTCATCCCACATTACCTAGAGCGGAAGCCTGGATCCAGGCGACTCATTGGGTGAAATCCCAATGTTTCTATCTCCAATAGATCTCTGGACAGGATTCCCTTCCCGGTTGCGCATGCGCAGTCCTATACCCTCACAGAACAGTATCCTAGGGCGGAAGACTGGGTCAAGGCAACTCGGTGAAATCTCCATGATTCTAGCCCCACTGGTTCTCCGTGCTGGATTCCTCCTCCGGTGGCGCATGCGCAGCCATATGCCCTCACTCCACATTATCTTAGAATGGAATCCTGGGTCCATGCGACTCAAACAGTAAAATCCCCATGTCTCGAGGCCTGGATATCCTGGCATTCCCGGAGATGTCAATTGACATTGAAGTAACTGAAGGGGCTCTTTGGACGCATTTAGGGTCAGGTGACTCTTGCTGGTTATAAACGTCAGGTTCCGAGAGGGCACATAGGCGCTTCTTGGTCCTTTGAAATCGTAAATACGGTCCCATTGACCTCTGAATGCATATGACCTTTGTGACGTCACTTCCGGTTCCAGTTAAGTGACCGAAAGTGACCTTTAATCCTTGCGCAGCATGGCATGACCGGAACCGGAAGTGACTTTGACCATTTGAAAGAATGAATAAAGTCACATTGATATTGGAAATTTGCGTATGACCTTTGTGAAGGAATTTCCGGTTCCATGCACGTGACTGGAAGAGACCTTTAACCCCTGTGCACCATTTTATCCGGTACTGTGCGCATGTGCAAGGGTAAAAAGTCACGTTACCGGAAAAGGTGTTATGCAAATTTCCAAAGTCACTGTGACTTTATTTGCGCTTTATATACCTATCCAATACAACCACAATTTTGAATTTGCCTATCGAATCAAGAGTTTAAGAACATATAAATAGATTTAATTTGGATGTAAGACGGTATAGCTCTCAGTTTGTTTTTGCACAACAAGCTAGGAATAATGCCTTGAACTGTACAAGCAATATTAAAAAGGTGTGATTTTCATATGAATCTAAATGGCTGCCATTTTAAATTTGACTGTCATGAATATGTGAATAGCTTCAAAATAGGCGGGGGATGTTAGGTTATGCTAAAAGATCCCTCGGTTTTAATGAAAAAGAAAAAGTATGATTTTAAGATGACCCCATATGGCCGCCAATTTGAATTTGACCATCAAATCAGATCTTAGGAATATATAAATAGATTCAAGATGGGCGAAAGATGTTAGGCTATGGTTAGACAGCTCTCAGTTTTGCACAATGAGATAAGAATAATGCCTTGAACAATATGGAAAAGCATGATTTTAAGATGACGCCATATAGCCGCCATTTTGAATTTGACCATCTAGTCAACATCTTAGGGATATATAAATAGATTCAAGACGGGAGTAAGATGCTAGGCTATGGTTAGAGATCTCTCAGTTTTTTGATAAATTTGCACATTGAGCTGAGAATAAAGCCGTGAACTGTGAGGGGAAACATGAAAAAGCATGATTTTAAGATGACTCCATATAGCCGCCATTTTGAATTTGACAATCTAGTCAACATCTTAGGGATATATAAATAGAGTCAAGACAGGAGTAAGATGCTAGGCTATGGTTAGAGATATCTCAGTTTTTTTTTATAAATTTGCACATTGAGCTAAGAATAAAGCCTCGCGCTGTAAGAGCAACAAGATAAAGTACGATTTTTATATGACCTCATATGGCCGCCATTTTGAATTTGTCCATCAAATGTGGGTCTTAGGGATATATAAATAGATTCAAGATGGGCGTAAGATGATAGGCTATGACAAGAGATCTATCAGTTTTGAACAATTGGCATAATGAGCAAGAATAATGCCTTGAACTACACGAGCAACTTGAAGAAGTGTGATTTTCAGATGATCCCCATATGGCCGCCATTTGTGAATTTGACCATCAAAGCTTGATCTTAAGGATATGTAAATAGATTGAATATGGTCGTAAAAATATTAGGCTATGCATACAGATCCGTTGGTTTTGTGAGCTAAGATTGATGCTTATTACAAGAACAACCTGAAGAAATGCGATTTGGTTCGAGATCGAAATCGCGGAAAAAAGTGTTTTTATATTTAATAACTATTTTTCATGATATAAGTTCAAACAGGTACTGAAAATTGTGTGTAGTCTATAAACAATATATCAGGGGTGTATTACCCTATCATAAAGCCTGAATTTTGTAGATTAGTAAACTTTAAAAAAATGACTTTTTCCCGAATTTGTTCCAAACTGACCAATATGTCCGAAAAAAATACAATTTTGATATGGGAATCCGCCCCTACGTTGTAGGGTAAAATTCTGCCGACATCTAGTTCTGTTGCTGGCTTCTAACAACCAGAGATCCTGAAGGATCTTGGCGCCCACCATTGTCCGATAATTGTAAGCTAATGACAAGTGGGTCTTTTTGTCCATTTTTACTAAGAACAAACGATTGATTTGTAATTTTGTTTGCAGAATTTCGAATTTGAGCGCAAAAAAAATAAATAAAAGAAACGAAAAAGGGACACTGGAAAACACCAAGACATTATCTTTAAAAGTTTCAGGAGTTTCAAGACAACTAGAAACTGTACTTGATGTCGGTTGTACAAGTGAAATGAGCAAAGTTAGTCTGAAAGTGAATTTCCGGAGGATCCTTCGTCTTCATTTTGTGGTAATTTTTGTTTGCACGTTTCATTATTGGGTACTGGAAGCGAAGACAAATCTCTTTGACACTTTGGCATTAGCTATGAAACATATGTACCTAAGATTTTATAAATAGGAAGGAATGCTAATTATGTTTTGTTTACTGGGCTAGTTTGAAATATCACTTTTAAGATACCATGCTCGAAATACTAAGATGGTACACAACTTAATACTGAAGGGATCTGGTCCGTGCAGTAATATTGAAACTTTGAAAGTGTCTGATTCCTGATTATCTCCCTTGGATCGAAACGCGCAATAGTCTACAGTTGCCGAGTTGTGACTTTGCGTCACAAGAGTGACATCCTTTCGTGTAGCCGACCCATCGGCAGACGAAACGGTGGGGCAGTTCACTTGGAACGGCATGGACTAAAGTAAACGGATTTAAAAATTTGAAGAAATGCATTTTTAATTCGGAATCATTTGAACTCCTTGATATAGAAGGAGAAGGTATGGATATTCTCTATACTCAACATATAGAATATGCCCCACCGTTTGATCCGCAGACTATTGTGATGCAACGCACAACTCGGAAATATATTATTAATTTGTAGCGTAACTTGGATTTTAGAATCGGACCCCAAAAATGTATCTTGCACAACTAGGCCCCATGTGGGACCTGTGTACCAAATTTCAGAACGATCCATGAAGCAGTTCCAGAGAATTCACGATAAAAATGTTTTATGGAGAAATTCAGGATGGCCACCTGGCAGCCATATTGGATTTTGGAATCAGACCAAGAAACGTAACTTGCACAACTAGACCATGAGGGGAACCTGTATACCAAATTTGACAAAGATCCATGCAGTAGTTCCTGAGAATTCACGATAACAAAATTTCATGGGGAAATTCAAATGGCCATGTGGCGACCATATTGGATTTTTGAATTGGACCAACAAACGTAACTTGCACAACAGGACCACAAGGGGAACTTGTGTACCAAATTTGAGAAAGATCCATGCAGTAATTTCCTGAGATTTCACGATAACAAAGTTTCAGGGGGGAATTCAAGATGCGGCCATATTGGATTTTCGAAACGGAACAGAAAAGATATCCTGCACAACTAAACCTCAAGGGGAACCTGTGTACCAAATGTGAGAAAAATGCATACAGTAGTTCCTGAGAAATCGCAATAACAATGTTTCATGGGGAAATCCAAGATGGCCGCCTGGTGACCATATTGGATTTTCGAATCGGACCAGAAATGGTATCTTGCACAACTAGACCCCAACAGGAACCTGTGTACCAAATTTGAGAAAGATCCATGCAGTAGTTGCCGAGAAAGCGTGATAACAAAGTTTCATGGGGAAATTAAAGATGGCCGCCTGGTGGCCATATTGGATTTTCGAATCGGACCAGAGAAAGGAATCTTGCACAACTAGACACCAAGGGGAACCTGTGTACCAAATTTGAGAAAAATCCATGCCGTACTTCCTGAGAAATCGCGATAACAATTTTTCATGGGGAAATCCAAGATGGCCGCCTGGTGGCCATATTGGATTTTCGAATCGGACCAGAAAAGGTATCTTGCACAACTAGACCCCAAGGGGAACCTGTGTACCAAATTTTAGAAAGATCCATGCAGTAGTTCCTGAGAAATTGCGATAACAAAATTTCATAGGGAAATGCAAGATGGCCACCTGATGGACATATTGGATTTTTGAATCGGACCAGAAAAGGTACCGTGCATAACTATACCCCAGGGGGAACCTGTGCACCAAATTTGAGAAAGATTCACGCAGTAGTTCCTGAGAAATCGCGATAACAATAATTGTTTAGTGACGGACCACGGACGAAAAGCGATTTGAACTTAAATTGTTTTTAAAAAATGTCATGCTAAGTGTGCGGCGTTTTTTTGTCCAAGTGGCCGACCGACTATCAGTCGTGTAGGGTTGTAGCACATTGATAAATGCATGACACTGGGCTGAATTTGTGGATAATTAAAAGATATTAAAGGAATAGTAAACTCTGCGTAAACTCGTGCTCGACATGACAGAATTATGCCATCAGATTCCAAAAACACGGGTAGAAAAAATTAACAAAATTCTACAGCTGAGTAAACACCGATTTATCGATCACACTTTAACACTTTGTGATCTGCGACATGTTGGAATGACTGTGACGTTTGTGGGCCATACTATTTTTATGTAGATGGCGCTGCGAGAAATATGCCATTGTCATCCGGGCTCTATCCCATAAGGTAAAGCATTAAACAACAACAACGGCAACATTAGCAGCGTTTCTTCTACTGCTATCGGGCGATGTGGCCTAATATTCTTGCCTCAGAAAGAGAGCTTGTGAAATCATATGCAAAATGCCACATGTCAACCTGTATATCAATTCGACATTCATATATCACGATCCTCATAATCGTCTCGGAGCGTAAAGAAAGGTCCACCGATCTGTCAAAAGCCATCGACAGAATAATTTACAATTGGTCTCCATGTTATTAGCTACTCTGGCTTGGGCACAACTACGTCACAGGAATAATGTCAGGTGATATTTAAAGGATTTTCATTGGCTAACGGCTCTCGGGCTTGTTAAAATGGCGACTTCCAAGGATTATTGATCTGGGCAATAGTTCTGATGTTCAAAATGATCTCATTCATTCGGAATTACTAGAAAAGCTGATTTGTTTTGTTTTTCGAATACTAATGATATAGTTCTTTCGATATACGTATGCATCATCTTAGGGTTTTCTATTCCTTTAAACATGTGTTTGGTGAATGCCGTTGTTAAACGAAAGTAAACATTCAAGCCCTGTTGTGTATTTGTCAATGTACCGGTACCTTTTTTTCTTGCAATTTTGTTTATCTCAACTTGTCGCAACAATTGGATCCATAGTTCATGTAAGGATCACGAAACAAATAATATAATACCCAATTTGAAGGATAACAATTGGTCTAGACTCCGGGAAAAATACCCCGACAATCGATCATTTCATGACAATAGATTTTGACATGACAATAGGTCTGCACAATAGATCCTTACGTGAAATACACCAACCCTGCATTGTATGAATGTCTGCACAATAGATCCTTACATGAAATATCGACCCTTGATTGTTCGGATAAACTCACCTTGGCGGTACGAATAAACTCAACCAAAAGACAAGACAGAAGACATTGCTTAAAAAAAAACCCAGTTTATTATGAATCCACAATAAATCTAAAAAAAAATCAAATCGCAGTACATGTGTATGATCACTATAATCAGTTAGTGGTTGGTCTTACAGAAATCTGATAGACAAACGCCTCCCGGCTCACTGATGTGAAATATATACTACGCATTATTTACCTTACTGCAATTAGATCAACGAACACAAGATATATGCGATTCCATTCTTTGGTAGGGTTATGTGAGCTATTTCAAGGATTAAAGTTATAATACACTGAATTGAATTGAATTAAATCCGTTTGTTTGTAAAAGGAAAGAATGTCCGATGATAAGGGTCCGTTTTCCTACGTTTCTCTTTAGGACAATATGTCCTACCTGAGGTACAATTCCGGTAAAATGTCCTAGTTAAGTTATTAGATAGAAGCCAGCTATTTTTTTCACCTGGACATTCTTTCCTGTTACGGTATCTCTAGTTCACCGGTGAAATCACTTAACTTCACTTACATACCAAATTTGGACTAGACAGTAAGATCATTTTTATGAAATCAACGTCAAAATATTCAAATAGAAGATAGCTCTTCGTCGGCATTTTTGATTTTCCATTGGGGGTTTCCCCTTTCAGTTATCTCGGTGGAACCACTATTAATAAAGTATTTTTTTGACTATATACAATACACTCGTAAGTCAAGGATGAAATATCTTATTTGTATAGACACTGTTCTCGCCTTTAAAACTGAAACATCTAGAGTAATTATGCTTCCTACGTATACGTCAGGAATGGATACTACTGATATCAATATCATGTTCTAAACAAGGTCAGTTTCAATTATTCGTATAATTTGGCGCCTGTGAGAAATCAACGGTTTCAGCAGAGGGTATAACAAACTGATCTACACCATGACCCCTATTTCTTCGTGATATGTGTAATTCATCATGTTTAAATAACTTCTTAATTTTCTCTGTATACAAAGCTATAATACGTGTTCCATTTACCCAGGTTCAGTACATGTAGCATATAGGGTGACATCATACTTCATCTACGTTCTCGGGGACAAAGGTCAATAAGGCCGTGTAAGGTCATAACAGGCGGTCTGTATGTCATGACTAACTATTTTCCCATGGCCAATCAAATTACCGGATGTTTAAGCGTTCACGTCTTTTATGACCTAAAACAGCATTATTAATCTTTTATCCGCGAGAATAGCAATATACAGTATGGTCTATATATGCAATAGACCTTGAACCTGATGACATCACTGCGCTGCATTGTGGGAATAAATAAAGTATAAAACCGCCATCTTTGGACTACGCAGGTAGAATCTGGCATTCAGTTGGCATGAATGACAAAAAGAAGGATAAAGCGGCATCAGATTTCACGGCTTTAGAACCTCGATATATGAAAGAAATAGTATAGGGTTTTATACAGATATAATTGAAAAGTTATCTAATACGAGATATTATATAATACAATACTTGACTCTTTGGTATTCTGTGCTTCCCAAAAGAAAGACTGTCATATTAATTAGACAAAATACCACAAGATCATATACGATCACTAGGCGAAACAGTTTGTAGAAAAAAACACTAACATCGATTGAGTATATATATGTAAAAACATATGACACCCCATAACGCAAGTGCGACTCTAAGTTAAATATTCAGTTGTAAAATTTCAAACTGCATCGATTGAAAATACAATTACATATAACTACTTTTGACATGAAATTTAGATGAAACCATAGTATTGGAGCATGTATGAACATTAATAAAGTTATGTACTCAGTCTTGTAATGTTGAAACAGGACACAGCATTCAATCAAACAAAACAAAAACAAAAAAACACACACACACAACAGCAACACACAAGGACTTTTAAAGGGGAACCCAAATGGTCTGGGCTCAGTGTTAATGTTGGGAAAAGAAATTGTTCATGATTCTCAGTAAGATTATCCAGTCGTAATATAAAAATGTTGATATAATATGCATGTATATAAGAGGCTTTATGTTAAATGTAGATGAAACACTATGAGAAAATTATAAGAATATTACTACAGTTAATTATGTAGCTGTAAAATGTCCGAAGAATCTGCGATTTAATATACATATGTACACAAATACTTTCGTGTTAATATTATAACAATCACTGTAAGAACCTATGCGAATAGTGCGTTTCTTAGTTCGAAAATGACCAAAAAAGACCGAATGGTTATACATGCAGTACCCTCCATAAAATCATTTATGAACACTAAATGAATCATTACAGAAACTTTGTGATTGGTTGTATTTTCTTCCAAATTTTCTCTTAAGCTAATGAATATGGCGGATTTCCATTTGAAAATTTGAATTGACCCACCAAACGTTATAAACTTGAAAGTTACAATGTACATGTATCCCGTAATGTATATACGAACACTAAATTGAATTATTATGGAGTTAAATGTTCAAACATCACCCACTGTAAAATATATATGTACAAACGACGACTGCCGAAAAGCGACGAATCATATCTAGATTTGGACAAAATTTGACAGCAAAATGGTAGACGCCATCTGTCCCGCCTATGAGAAAGGAAGGGAGGTAATCGGTCTATATGTACATGATAAAGCAGTGTTTCCTAAATTGAGGTATAATTTGAGTGTTATTTAGAGAAATATACCATCACAATCAAATATATTGTTATAGAATCTCTCATATTGACTGGTTGATGATGTGTTTTTCTGTACAAGCCAAGTCTGTCCATTGTAATTAGTAACTATACTGTAGTTTTATATGGAGAGAAATACAAAGTTATTTCAAGCGTGATGTACTATCGATATCACGGAGAAATGGTAGTCATTTTGTAGACTTCAGTTTGTTCTACACGATGCGGAAAACTACTGATTTTTGGCAAGCTCCAAAGTAGATGACTAATTAAAATAGACAGACTTTAGTATACAAATTTATACCTCCACAGGTGCAATTATTTAATCGCAGAAATTACTCAAACTTATATTTGCACGACATGCACACGATTTTTACAATATATAAAAAAGGCAAAATATGCTAAACAGCCTATTTTGTCAATTATTACAGTTACACGAGGGTACTTCGGGTCAATGCAGAATATATCCTCTTGTCCTAGAAATACTTGACTCATTACCATTATACATGAAGGTACTTCGGATTAATACAGGATATATCATCTTTGTCATAGAAATAATTGACTCATTATTACCGTTAAACACAAGGGTACTTCAGATTAATGTATAATTATCATCTTTGTCATAGAAATAATTGACTCATTATTGCCGTTAAACACAAGGGTACTTCAGATTAATTTATAATTATCATCTTTGTCATAGAAATAATTGACTCATTATTACCGTTAAACACAAGGGTATTTCAGATTAATGTATAATTATCATCTTTGTCATAGAAATAATTGACTCATTATTACCGTTAAACACAAGGGTATTTCAGATTAATGTATAATTATCATCTTTGTCACAGAAATACTGGACTCATCCTGGTTAACGTGACCATATTTTGCTATGATGAAAAATATATTGTGTAAAACGCTTATAATTGACAGAACATGCTGTTTAGTATAATTTGCCTGCTTATCATAAAAATTGTGTGCATGTCATACAAACAGATTTTCGCATGATGACAAAATAGTATGTATCCTATCCTTCATACAAAATTAAGCAATTTCTGCAATAATTTTTTATTTTTAAATCGGCAAAAAACTACACCTGCTGAGGAACAGGGGTTCTATAGAAATGACCTTTGAAATGTTTTCATTTTGGAATATATTCCTTGATGCACTTTTCTTGTTATCACAAATGTATTGACAATGGCATACAACTCTCGCAAAGGTACACCCTTCAAACGAAAGTGTGCGAGGAGAGAGAACATTATATAAAGTGTTATATTTGTAACACTCTCAGAAAGTGTTGAAATAAAAAATCAGCATTGTGAAGTGTTGTATAGCAACATTATAATGTAGGATACAACGCTGTTTTTCATCACATTCTGAGAGTGTTACAAATATAACACTTTATATAATATTGTCACTCCTCGGACATTTATAATGTTAAATAAATCACTTGCCTTTTAAGAGTGTACTTGCACATTAATCCAGACAACTTACAAAAATATATGGGGCATATCTCTAATAGCATTCCCTTGCCATTTGAATGCATATTAACGAATTTGCTCGGTACTATAGCAAGTAACAGATACAACAAAACCAATAACAGCAAAAAAGTTTGAATATCTTAAAATTAAGACATGAAAGTGAACTGAAATTTTAAGCTTCCCTGGCACAATGGTATGCATAACTAATGCAAATTTTTACAGAAAGATATTTCAAGATATCACTTTAGATGAAAAATTTCTTAGAAATTTCTTTTCAGTAGGGACTACAAAACTTACCACATTATATCCTTAAGCCTTACTAGAAAATGTGAAAAAAACAAATATCCAAGATGGCTTCCAATATGACGTTACAATGACATCATTTTCAAAACAGGCATTTTTGAGACGATTTTTCGCTCAGATTTTTCGGTCAGATTTTACGAATTTATTTATGTGTTTTCTTCGCAAAAACTGCATAATAAATTAGTAAATAATCATCTGATGTGAAATAAAATAGCTTTTGCGCAATTTTCCTCGCAGAAAAGCCGAACGTTTGAAGAAAATGTGACGAAAACATTACCTTTCTGATCATCCACATGGTCGCCATTTTGAATTTACCCATAATCCTCTGTTCGAGGGGTTATGCAAATAGGCCCACAATGACCCCAATATGATAAGCTACAAAGTCAAGGAGTTCCGGAGGTAGAACGTTTGGTAGAGGGGGATGTGCACATGCCCCCCCCAGGCCTGGTAGGGTTAAAACAACTGGTAAATTCTAGGTTCCTGACAGTTCTCATGTTGACAGCCAAAATTATTTGTGAATAAAACTTGGAGAAACAGGAGCTGTAATTTAAACTTAATAGTCCCTCACAACAGATCTTTACAGACATTTGATTGGCCGAATGTTCTTCCAATTCCTTTGTTGAAAATACGGGCTTTCTTTCCGAACATTTGATAGACAACCCTAGTCCTTCTTTGATTACTTGATTGACAACCCTAGTCCTTCTTCGACTCCTTGATGGCCAACCTAGTCCTTCGTCGACTCCTTGATTGACAACCCTAGTCCTTCTTTGACCCCTTGATTGACAACCCTAGTCCTTCTTTGGCTCCTTGATTGACAACCTTAGTCCTTCTTTGACTCTTTCGAACTTTTGAATGGATACAAATATGGATTAAGAGCAGAGTTCAGCGGCATGATGATGAGAGCTACCGTATTCGATTCGTCAGGTCTGAGTGGAGAGTTGACTTGAAATGCTACTACCGACAACAATACCGTCAACCAAGCACAGAAATCTGTGAATATTATAAGACCAAACTTCTTGGCTAAGTCCACTTCATATTTGTCCTTTCTCCCTGAGGCTTCGCCGCTTCTTTTCACGCTAATGTAAATGGCGACATAAGAAACTGTGACAACAACCAGGGCCAGACAGTTGGGAACAACAAAAAATGCAATGGCATAATACAAAGCAGGACCGCTGAGATCCTTAAATATGAAGGGTGCACATATCTCAGTCCTACCGTAAAAATCCCCAAGCCCGACATGTAAGAAAGGAAGGAGAGACAAGCATACAATTGTCAACCAACCAACCACAATAGCAATGATAGAGCGTTTGGGGTTATTTGGTACTCTCCCAAACGTCGAAATCACCTTCATTGCCCTATCTAAAGCTATAAATACAATCATCATCATTGACATTCCATTGGACACCGTCGCCAGAACACCAGCCACCTGGCATGGAATGCTGACACGCCAGATAGGATCTTCGAGGGCATAGTCTCCCAAATACACTAAGTCAGTGCTGGCAATAATGAGGAGGAAGATTCCCATCAGCATATCAGATATACTCAAATTAAAAATCAAAATAGACGGCACTTTACCCAGACCATCCCGCAACCGACGCACAAGAACTACTATATTCCCAACAAAAGCGGATACGCCTATGATCCATACGAGTGCCTTATGAGTGTGACTGGCCAGGAGATGGTCACATGAGAAGGTTAAGCTTTCTTCCGGAGAACACATGTCCACAGTATTGTGATCAACATAGCAACAGAAACGATGATCGTCCGTTAGAAAATGATCCACATCCAATCCCTTGAAAGAGTCGGTTTCTATGTTCTCCAGGGTGTTGTTCGTTATATTCAACACCGCTAACTCAACGAACTTCGAAAGTGCCTCGGGAAATACAACCGTTATTCTATTTACAGCCAAGTCTAACACTTTCAAACTGACCAGCCCTGTGAAGAGACCAACGGGAATAGTTCCTATGTCCATATTGCTCATATTCAATATCACCAGACTGGCTAGGTCTGAAAACACACCGACATCAAGGTGGGAGATGGGATTGAACTGAATCTCCAAGATCTTCAATCGGTGAAGCCCTGTGAAGAGACCAACGGGAATAGTTCCTATGTCCATATTACTCATATTCAATATCACCAGACTGGCTAGGTCTGAAAACACACCGACATCAAGGTGGGAGATGGGATTGAACTGAATCTCCAAGATCTTCAATCGGTTAAGATTGGCGAAGGAAGAATTTCCCAATAAACTTAGAGAGTTATGATGTAACCTGAGATGCTGTAAGTTGCGCATACCCCTGAACGTAAGCCCACCTATTTCAGTAACGTTATTATTTGATAAATCAAATATAACAAGGTATTTGAAAGAAAGACCTTCTATCACATTGTCCAAAGCGTTGGAGTGTAAGATCAATGTTCGTGCATTCTCTGGAACGTTTTCAGGTATGGACGGTAAGTTCTTTCCACTGCAGTCCACATGGTATCCCTCACATAGGCAGGAAGTCGGACACGTCGTTACGTTCGGCCCGTTAAACTCGCAGAATCGCTCGTCATCCGCCGACTTCGGGCAGTGTGCCGTACCATCACAAACCTCGTTCTGCGACAAGCATAAGTTTTCTCTGCAGCGAAAAAGGCCAGGACAGGTGTAATGTTCACAGTCAGCTTCGTCGGACAGGTCAGGGCAGTCGGCGGTACCATCACAGACACGTATATACGGGATACAGTAAGCGTTTGGACATTTGTACATATTTGGGCAAAGATGATTCCTACATGACTGATCCCACAAATGTTCCCCATTCCTACAATACAGTAAATGGCCGTATTGATCTCTATCGTACATACACGTTCTATCACGTGGATAGCAGCGTATATGCTCCAAGTGACATCTCCTTTCTTCATCTCCCCCAGGACAGGGTGTATTACCGTTCTTATATTCTTCTGGCTTTCCATGCTTCACGATCCAGGGAAGGTCAGACTTGCCAAGGTTGAAATCGTACATCTCATCAAGCTGATTCAAGTCCGCACAATCTGGAACCATGTCCAGTTGTTTCTCGTGTGGGATACAGTTCCCAGCGTTACATCTGTATTCTCTACACAAGTCACCTTCTGTACAACTAAGTTCGTCCACACCGTCTGGGCAGTCAATGAGACCGTCACACCGTTTGTCAGGTGGGAGGCAAAATCCCGTAGAACAAGGTAAACAGTCTTCTAATAGACACCCTTTCTCGTCACTATTATCGCCGCAGTCATCTACACCGTCGCAGCACAGAGAAACATGAATGGCTGTTCCACTCTCACACGTGAATATATTATCCCCGTATGAACAGCCATTTTCATCTTCGCCGTACAGACAGTCGTCTTTTTTGTTGCAACGTAAAGCTGGGATAACACATGATCCGTCATAACAACGGAAGTGATACTCGGGACAGGACATATTTGACATTATTGTTTCTCTCTTGGGGGTATCTTCTGCTGAGACTACTTTACATATGTATGAGGCATTTTGGAATTTCTTTGCACAGGGAATCTTCCACCACTTCGTCGAATACAGTGGGTTACCCACCATCATAGCAACACACCCTTTGTCCAAGTCAGCTGATGGCTGAATTTTATCTGGCGGAAAATCCTCAACTGGATATGCAGGTAAACTTGTACTGCTGAACAGATCGTCAAATGGATGATTCCAATCTGAATAAATCAGCGGTGATCCGTCAGTCCATCTGTAACCGTATCGAGCCTAAAAAAAACAACACAATCTTAGTATTTGAAGCTGGTGAATTTTGACCATAATGCGAGGGACGTTGGCTTGATTCACATAAGGGGATTACCCTTAACACATCAGCAATGTTTGCGCACGGTGACAAAGATAACTGATTAATAATAGGAATCATTTATAATTGTCACATTAATTTTTTACAGTAAACATCGGACTCGAGGAAATGAGGAATAAACAACTCGCGTAACGTCATCCTTACGGAAATAAAGGACATGGCGCGTCTCAGATGGGGATTTGGCCCCATGAGGTGTGGTTGAATTACTACAAAATCAAGATATTACATATGAAACATTTTACCTCATTAACCTAAAAAAACATTCGTTGTATAAATAGAATAATTAAAAGTCAACGAGACCTATGATTTTTGAATAACAGGGCCGCAAAGTAGTGTGTTTGTGCATAATAATAGGACCGCGAAGCAGTGTTTGTGCAAAGTAACGGGACCGTGATGTACTGTTTGTGCACGATGATAGGGCCGTGAAGTAGTGTGTTTATGCATAATAATAGGGCCGTGAAGCAGTGAGTTTGTGCAAAGTAACAGGACCGTGAAGTACTGTTTGTACACGATGACAGGGCCGTGACGTAGTGTCTGTGAGCAGTAACATGACAATGAATAGTGAGCTTGTGCACAATAACAAGTAGTGTGTTTTTGCACAATAGCAGGGTGGTAAAGTTATGTGTTTGTGGACAACAACATTGCCATGAAGTAGTGTATTTTCGCGCAATAACAGGGTCGTGAAGTACTGTGTTTGTGTAAAATACCAGGGTCTTGAAATAATGGGTCGTGCACAATAAATAGATCGCGAGGCAATGTGATTGCGCACAATAACAGGGCCGTGAAGTAGTGCGTTTGTGCAGGGTGACAGAGCCGTGAAGAACAGTGTTTCTGCGTAATTACAGGGCCGTGAAATAACGTGTTTTTGCGCAATAAAAGGGTCGTGCAGTAGTGTATACACAAACCCATAAATTCACAACCCTGTTCCTGTGCACAAACACGCTACGTCACGACCCTGTAAATGCTCACAGAATAACATGGCCGTGCAGTAATGTGTTTGTACGCAATTACTAATTCGTGAAGTATGGGTGGTGAAGTTATTTGTTCGTGCACAATAACAGGGCCGCGAAGCACTCTGCTGCACAATAACACGGTTGTGAAGTAGTGTGTTTGTGCACAATAACAAGATCGTGTTGTAGTGTGTTTCTGAACAATAACAGGGCCGAGAAGTAGTGTGTTTGTGCACAATAACAGGATAGTGAGGTAATCCGTTTGAGAACAATAACAGTCATGAAGTAGGACGTTTGTGCACAGTAAGATGGCTGTGAAGTAGAGCGTTCGTACGCAGTTGCAGGGTCGTGAAGTAACGTGTTTGTCGCAACTACAGGATCGTGGCGTGGCGTGCTTGTGCACAGTAACATGTAAGTAAAGTAGTGCGTATGTGCACAATAACGGGGTCGTGAGGTAGTGAGTTTGTGCTCAATTATGGGATCGTGAATTAGCGTCATTGTGCACAAGAACAGGATGGCGAAGTTGTATGCTTGTGCACAATAATGAAGTCGTGTGTTCGTGCAAAATAATAATGCCGTGAATCGTGTGTTTGTGTGCAATTACAGGGCGGTGATGTTGTGTATTTGTGCGCAATAACATTATCGTGAAGTAGTGTATTTGAGGACAATAACAAGAACGTGAAGTAGGAGGATTCTGAACAATAACAGAACCATGAAGTAGTGTTTTTGTGCACAATAACAGAACAGTGAAGTGTTGTGTTTGTGCACAATAACATGGTCGTGAAGTAGCGTTTGTGCACAATTACAGAATCGTGAAGTAAGGGGTTTGTGCACAATCGCACATGAAGCCCGATCAAAACCAGAATCAGCTTTGAACCGCATATCTACTACACAAAAGTTTATTGCGTATAAAACTTGTTTTGGTTCTGGTCGATCTTCATGTGTTTATATTTATGTTTGCGCACAATGACAATATCGTGAAGTATTATGATTCTACAAAAATAACAGCGTCGGTAAGTACTGTTATTGTGCACAAGATCAGGGATGTGAAATAGTGTGTTTGTGCACAATAACAGAACAGTGAAATAGTGTGTTTGTGCACAATAACAGAACCGTGCGTTAGCGTGTTTGTGCAAAATAACAGGATGGTGAAGTATTGTGTTTGTGCACAATTAGAGTCGTGCAGTATTGTGTTTATGCAAATAACATGGCTGTGAAATAGTTTATGTGTATACAATAACAAGGCCGTTAAGTAGTGTGTTTTTCACAATAACAGGTTCGTGAAGTAGTGTGTTTGTGCGCAATAACTCGACCGTGAAGTAGTGTGCTTATGCACAATCCCAGGACCGTGTAGTAATTTGTTTGTGCACAATAACAGGGCCGGAAGTAGTGTGTTTGTGCACAGTAACAGGACCGTTTAGTAGTGTGTTTGTGCACAATAACAGTATCGTTGTGTAGTGTGTTTGTGTGTAATTACAGGGTCGTTAAGTAGTCTGTTTGTGCACAATAACACAGCCGTGCAGTACAGCGTTTGTGTGTAATTGGCGCGAAATACTGTGTATGTGCACAACACAAAATCGTCATTATCAGCGCCGTGAAGTAGTGTGTTCATGCACAATAGGGACGTGAAGTAGTGTAATTGCGCACAATAACGAGACCGTGAAGTAGTGTGTTTGTGCACAATAGCAGGACCGTGAAGTAGTGCATTTGTTCACAGTGACAGAGCCGTGAAGAACAGTCTTTGTGCGCAATTACAGGCTCGTGAATTAGCGTGTTTGTGCACACGAACAGAGTGATGAAGTTATGTGTTTGTACATAATAACATGGCCGTGCAGTAGTATGTTTGTGTGTAATTACAGGATCGTGAAGTAACGTGTCTGTGTTCAAGAACACGGTTGTGAAGTTATTTGTTTGTGCACAATAACAGGGCCATGAACTATTCTGATTGTGCAAAATAACGGGGTCGTGAAGTAGTGTGTTGGTGCACAATACCAGGGCCATGAAGTAGAGTGTCTGTGCACAATAAAAGGACAGTGGGGTAATGCGTTTGCGCACAGCAACAGGGTCATCAAGTTGGACGTTTGTACACAGCAATTATAACATGGTCGTGAATACTGTTTGTGCGCATTAACAGGGCCGTGAACTAGTGTTTGTGCACCATAATGGAGTCATGAAGTATTTTGTGGACAAAAACAAGGTGAAGTAGTCTGTTTGTGCGCGATGACATGGTCGTGAAGTACGGCAGTGTTTTTGTGCATAATAACAGGGTCGTGAAGTAGCGTGTTTGCGCACAATAGGACCATGAAGTAGTGTGTTTGTACACAATAACAGGGCCGTGAAGTAGTGTGTTTGTGCACAATAACGGTGTCGTGAAGTAGTGTGTTCATAATACAGTAGCCACGGACCACATTTGAAAGTGGGGATGGGGAGGACTGAACTCTATATCGGCCAGGTTAAATGCTGGGCTGATCCTATCTAAGATAGGACTTATAACATCGCGGCCAATGACGTATGTTGCAGACCGATCAGAACCAGAAAAGGCTTTGAACCACATATCTACTGGACAAAGGATTATTGCGAATCAATCTGATTAAAACTCAGACTTAATAACCGCTACTCTATCGGACATGTCGCTAATTAAGATCTGGGACAGTCTGTATCTTAAATCTGTCGCGCATGTCAGACTGGCGACCAATCACAGTCCAACTTCAACGGGCGAATAGGTGCCTATCCGATTATTTCTGTAGTGTACGAGGCGCAGAAAAACCCAACCCAGGCTGCTGACGAAGTTTTTGCTCTCCATGAGCAATCACCGAAGATTATTATTTGCTCGGATAGGCACCTATTAGCCCGTTGAAGTTGGACTGTGATTGGTCGCCAGTCTGACATGCGCGACAGAGTTAAGATACAGACTGTCCCAGATCTTAATTAGCGTCATGTCCGATAGAGGAGTGGTTATTAAGTCTGCGTTTTAATCAGATTGATTGCGTATAAAACTTGTTTCTTGATTCTGGTCCATCTTCACATGTTTACCGCGCGAAGTATACGGTGTATTCACAGGACAATCAGTAGTGCGCTCACACAAATGCACTAGTTCATGGTCCCGTTATTCCATCTTCATTTTATCAAGCGAATTTCTACGTTCCCATTTCAAACTTCCCTTGATATATCTGGCCCCCTTCAATGCTCAAAGAACTTATAAAAAGAAACGAGACGTCACTGACTTCGAAAACATTTGAAATTCGAAATGAGCCGTACTAGAGCGTTATTGATTGGCTGACCATATTAGGAGAAATGACGCCGCTAATTGAGGATGATGTCACTCTACTCACAATCGAAGTGTACGTTCTGTTTGGTTCATCTCTCGTTTGGAGGTGAAATTTACCAACCCCAAACAGGGTTATCTCCCCTTCTGCTAGTCGATCATGTACGGGAATCACCACGACTTACAGAGTGGAGTTGAATGAGAGGTGCCCCCCCCCCCTCTCCGCCGCATACACATACATGTTCGGGAATCAGTCCGACACTCCATGGTGGAGTTCAGTGAAAGGTGTCCCCCCCGCCCACACATACATGTTCGAGAATCACCCCGACAGTCCATCATGGAGCTCAATAAAAGGTGCGCATTTCTCGCATACACACCTATTTCGTACGGTACTGTACCGTCAGTGAACACACACGCATTTGCATCCACGGTTAAAACTTTTTCCCAGGCACCCGCATTCCGCCTATGTATACAGTCGCTCTATACGATTTAGTGGGAATGCGATCGGCCCCAGAGGTAAATGTATGCAGTTAGAGTAACAAATATAGAATTTTAGGCATGGACAAATTTAAAATGTACAATTGTCGATTTTGGAATTGGGAGGTGTTGTATTCGTGGAAAGTCGCTGATTCTCAAGTGAAAGATTATTTCCCGGAAAGAAGTAGGTGCTAACTTTTCTGGTAAGCTCATTCTGGAAAAAAAAACAATAACTGTTATTTATTCTTTATTACTTTTTTATTTTTGTGATTTTTTGTTATTGTTTTTAAGAAAGAAATATGTCACCTTAAAATCAGCAATTTTGCACGAATCCACAATTTCTTGGCAGTGACAGTACTTCATATCAATGGAAAAACGCAATATTTTCCTGAGAAATCGAAACATCTCACTAGGGCCGAATCCTCACTTAAACGTACCACGTCCATTATGAGCGATTTTTGTCGGGTTTACCCCTACATTAGTATCACTCTTCAGTTTTTTGTCCCCCGCCGCAACGCGGCCGGGGACTTTAAAATGGTTCTTGCTTCTATGTGTCCGTGCATGCACGGACATGTCCGTGCAAATACTTCGTAAGCAATAACTTCTAAATGCTTTGTCGGATTCCTCCGAAATTTGGCATCTGCATCCTTTGCGACAAGACGTCGCTTGGTATTACGTTTCAGCAAGATCCGCCTGTAGGTGGCGCCACTGGGGTCTTGCTTCTATGTGTCCGTGCATGCACGGACATGTCCGTGCAAATACTTCGTAAGCAATAACTTCTAAATGCTTTGTCGGATTCATCCGAAATTTGGCATCTGCATTCTTTGCGACAAGACGTCTCTTGGTATTACGTTTCAGCAAGATCCGCCTGTAGGTGGCGCCACTGGGGTCTTGCTTCTATGTGTCCGTGCATGTCCGTGCAAATACTTCGTAAGCGATAACTTTTAAATGCTTTGTCGGATTCCTCCGAAATTTGGCATCTGCATTCTTTGCGACAAGACGTCTCTTGGTATTACGTTTCAGCAAGATCCGCCTGTAGGTGGCGCCACTGGGTCTTGTTCCAATCTTTAGTGCATGTCCGTGCCGTGCAAATACTTCGTAAGCGATAACTCCTAAATGCTTCGTCGGATTCCTCCGAAATTTGGCATCTGCATTCTTTGCGACAAGACGTCTGTTGGTATTACGTTTCAGCAAGATCTGCCTGTAGGTGGCGCCACTGGGTCTTGTTCCAATCTTTAGTGCATGTCCGTGGATGTTCGTGCAAATGCTTCATAAGCGATAACTCCTAAATGCTTTGTCGGATTCCTCCGAAATTTGGCATCTGCATTCTTTGCGACAAGACGTCTGTTGGTATTACGTTTCAGCAAGATCCGCCTGTAGGTGGCGCCACTGGGTCTTGTTCCAATATTTAGTGCATGTCCGTGCAAATACTGCGTAAGCGATAACTCCTAAATGCTTTGTCGGATTCCTCCGAAATTTGGCATCTGCATTCTTTGCGACAAGACGTCGCTGGTATTACGTTTCAGCAAGATCCGCCTGTAGGTGGCGCCACTGGGTCTTGTTCCAATCTTTAATGCATGTCCATTCATGTTTGTTCAAATCCTTCGCGAGCGATAACTTTCGAACAATTTGTCGGATTTCTTCGAAATTTGGTAAATGCATTCCCTGCAACAAAAGACCGTTGGTGATGCGTTTCAGCAAAATCCACCCGGAGGCGGTGCCACTAGAGTTCATTCCATTATTCCATGCTGCAAGTGATAACTTAGAAACACTTGGTCGAATTTCTTTGAAATATCCTACATATGTACCTTTCTGGGTAACATGAGAAACGTTGCGGTTCATCGGATTCTTCTCAAATTTGGCATGCATTTACCATGCCAGGAGCTGTTGCTTGGGATTGCCTTTCGCTCACTTGCACTCACAGGTGGCGCCACCTGGTGGCAACATCACAAATTCGTTTCCGGGTAATAACTTGAGAACTGACCATCGGATTCTTCTCAAATTTTGTATGAATGTACCGTGACATAAGATGTCGCTTGATAATGCATTTCACTGACTTGCGCCTAGAGGTGGCGTCACCTGGTGTCAAAATCTAAATTTGGTTTCTGGGCAATAACTTGAGGACCCTCATCGGATTCTTCTCAAATTTGGTAGGCAGATGTCCCCACGATACCATGTTCCTTGGGATTGTATTTTCCCCGTTTCTGCCTACAGGTGGCGTCTCCTGGTGGAAAAATTTGTTTCCGGGCAATAATTTGGCAACTGCTCATCAGATTATTCTAAAATTTTGTATTCATATGTGACCCACCCCAAATAACATGAGCACCGGTGGGCATCTAGTACCGGCAATAACTTGAGGACCCCTCTTCAGAGTCTCAAAGTTCATATGCCGATACCATGACATGAGATGTCATTTGGGATTGTGTTTTGCCTGCTTGCACCTACAGGTGGTGACTCCTTGTGGCAAAGTCTAAATTTGGTTTCTGGGCAATTGGTTGAGGATGCCTTCATATTCTTGTCAAATTTAGTTTGCAGATAATATGCCATGAGTTGTCTCTTGGGGTTGCATTTTGGTTACATAATTTTCATGCTACATGGTAAAGAAAATATATTACAGTAGCAATCAACATTCAGTCAGCCATTCGGAGTTGATCTCAAAACCTGGGAAGGTGGAAAGACCCCTCTGCTTCTTACGCCTGTGAAGTAGCTGTTGCCATCCTCATGAATATCTTCTGAAACCGACAGCGCTTATAAATATTGCTGCCATTTTGGCGGGGGACCTAGCATCCTCTGGCTGCTTGTCTTTTTTCTTCTGCACATGTGTAGTTTTGATCTCCTGCCCGGAGACTGTTTTCATTTGATGCCCCTTACAGCATTCATAAAAAATACCGTACTTCTGTCTGACAGTCATATACACATGTGCAATGCACGGTAGCTTGTGCATTGAACGTGATAATTGGTACATTATCGCAGTAAATTTTATCTTTACAATTTCCTTTAAAATTTGCCTTTCCAATCTATTTTATCCGGTATCATTTGTTACGGCGGAAAGGGTGCGCCGTAGTCATTCTCCAGGCGTAACCACGTAGCGAGTTTTTGTGGATACAAATTATGTATGCGTATCCACATTTTAAAATCACCGAAAACAAGAAATTTCCAAATTGTGGATACACATGATTTTTTGGTGATGTATCCACATTTTTACTTCCACCTTACTTGATCAATTATCAGCATGAGAACTGAATAAAATTGCGACAAAACTCTGGCAGAAATTTTGGCGAAAGTTTTTGGGACAGATTTCGTTATTTTTTCAAGTGTCTGACGTGTCTTCTCCGTCGATCTTCTTCAACAAAACGAAATAGGAACGACTGGCACTTTTGCACAAAACTCTTTTACATATCTGATTATGGTTACAAAGAATAAAAACCTGGGGTGTTTTCCTTTTGCTGGTATGGATGAGAAAGAGATACGATATTTCGATTCCGTCAACGCTGAACTTTCATCCCAAGTCTGAATTTCCCAGAGTACAAGTAATCGTGAATTTGATTGGCTGAACAGTACATATTGGCTCCGCCCACACGTTATTCAACCAATCAGTAAACTTTTTACACGACATACGAGTTCAATGAAACTAAATAAGATCGGCTCGTTTTCTAGATTTATAGTTTTTCTTTCCAATCCATATGAATTTAAAGGCATTTCTGTAAAACCGTGATTATTTAGCATTTAAAATAACACTATGAGTATGGCAGTATCTTGTTTTATAGTCAAGAGTTGTTAGAAAAATGATCGTGGAGTAGGAGAATAGCGAATTTTCTGAACATGTCGGAGATTGCGACGTCTGAAGATTTTCTTGTCTGGATATACTTTTAGTAGATTCATTTTCTCACAGATTAAATAAGTATGGAAATTATATAAATGTGGATACAATGTGGATACATCTCTTATATAGGATGCGTATCCACATTTTACAAAAGTCGAAGTTTTATGCTCTAGATAAAAATGTGCATACACATCCTATATAGAGATCTATCCACAAAAACCTTCTATATTGCGGTCACGCCATTCTTCATGGTCCATCCACAACCGATCCGTGGAACTTTTGTTGTAAGATCACAAAGGTGGTGTTAGCTGTAGATATAGGAAATGCATTTTTGATACACACAGCTTATTTAGACTGAATATTTCAGAATTATTTGTTGCTCAAATTGGTTTTGGATAAAGGTGTCCTATTTTTGTAACAAAAAGAAAATCTGCACCGAAAAGTGCATAAAAATATGAAAATAAGCCAATGAACCTATGGTGCGCCATAAATCCGTTTTCGTGCATCTGCAGCCCTTCATTATTTCGTGTCTTGTAATTCAGCATGTATAGGCTGTACAAAATGGTCCATTTCATATCATTTTGATAAAAGTGAAAGTTTGGCCCTACAAACCGAACAGCTTGAGGAAGATTCCTTATGTAAAGCGAACACCACCTTTCCTCCCTTAAATGATCACAAATATGGGACTAATAAACCCCTCTGATGCAAGTAAACCCGACATCAGTACTTTAAGTACTTTGATTTTACCTGCCATTTCTTGGTAGCCGCTATGTGTACTGCATTCCGTTCAACATTGCAAATTAATATTACCAGTACCTATAGTTGAAGATTCCTTTGCTGTTTGGAATTCCCCGTTCAACCTAGTTCTAAGTCAATCAAGACTTTATTTAGTCTTGGGTGAAGGGAGTCGTTGATGATGATGGAGGGGGGGGGGGCGAGGTGTAACTGACATCGGGCAGAGATTGAGATGAATCGACACTTACCACGTTGGTACCTGTAACACCAATGAATGTCAGACCTGATGTTCCCTCTTGAGCTAGCAATCGTTTTATGTGTTCCAGTTCTTGAGTCGACTTCACATACAAGAGTTGTCCCCCCTCCTCTGATCGGCAATCTTGATTTGCGTCTGTCCAGCTGATTGAATCATTTCGTCGTATCCGATAACATGTTTCACCGGTACAGCTCTCAACAAACTCTATATCCTCCGTTGTCAGGTACATCATAATGTTAAGGTGATAGTCCGAGGAAGCGTGTACATCAAGAATTGTATCTTCATATGTCCAGTAGTCTGCTCGTGGTATGATGTATTCACGTGGATGACGTACATTGGTGAATGTTGTGACCGCTCCATTCTCCTGGGTTATCGTTAGACGGTCCAGACTGGATCTCGCCGAACCCTTCCTGATAGAGAATTGATGAATCATCAAACGCCACTGACACTTGCCACTATAGCACCCTATACTCCAGTAACAGTTTCCATGGTGACGTTGATCAGATATCAGAACTAATAATGTGGAGCGTGCCACCCATAAAGGATCCCGATGATTACTCTGATTACAGTACAGATGTCTGACTGGCTTATCGTCACTATGAATGTAATAGTGTATAAGGAGGGGGTGATCACAGTGTGAGCCAAGCTTCCAAGATGATGGAGTAATGATCTTCGGTGAGTCGTAAACATGAACATAGTCCTCCCCATTGTATTTATACACATACGGTACAGAGTCAGCAACGTCTGAACTGTTGGCACATAACACTGACCATGATCGATACCAATACCATCCGTACAACTGGACTGTCTGATTATCTGTAATCACTTGACCACTCAGAAAGAATGTAGCACACGAGTAATGATCGGTTATATGGTTTATTGGTATGGTAACATCGTCTTTGTAGTCTAGAATTCTCGGACCAGGAGTGAGACTATACAAACGTGGGCAGCGATAATTCCAGTACGTGCCCACACTATGTACTGTGAATGAGATGACAGGGACATCAGTGTACACATCTGGTCCAACAGCTCCATACATATACACCACAACAAACATGGTGCGAGAATTGGCGAGGAAATTGTTGAGCATAAATTCAATATTCCCACTGAACATTTCGCAGAAAGGACCGTGCTGGTGTTCATTCGACAAGATTCCATCATAAATCATGATACCAAAGTTACGGCAGTTATCGGCGTTTGTCAAAACGGAGACCTTCGACACTTCTGAAATTTGTAACTTCTTGTATGTTTCTTCTCTCGTAAACTGTACATAAGTACAGCATTGCCCAATAAGATTGTAATGCTCAAACAGTTCGAAAGACCTTTTAGTGCGTCTCACGTGAAAGGGGTGTGAAGTGTCGGTGAAAACGTTCACGGATGTGTACTTTACCTGTGGACAAGTTTCGCTGGAGCTCATGCACAGCAGGGATAGGTAAAACCCAGAGGAAAATGCCCTCTTCCTGTCAGTCAGTTTGTTTTCAGTTTTTAGTTTCCGGTTTGGGTCAGTTGTTGAACTGTCGAAAGCATATACCGGTACTTCAGTATTCTGTGTTGAGAGAATGTGGTACCGAATAATGAAACCAGGAATTGTTTGTATAGTCCATGTTATCGTATCGATGGTCACACCTGAGGCAGGGATTTGATACGGGATGTCAACGTCAGGATTTGTTGTAAAAGACGACTTCTTGGGAAGTTTGATATTTTGCATCCAGGTAGTTTTCGCATGTCGAGTAGAGTTGATAGGCCGAGAAATGACCCTGAAGTAACCATTTTCAATGGCAAAGTCACTGTGGAAAAAGACTTTTAACCTCTTACCGTTCGTTTTGAAGACCAACGGGTTTGCTCTATTTCCACAGACTCTTCCCAACGAAATCTCATCGGTTGTCGCCGATTTAGAGGGAACCACTTTCGGAGACCATAGGTCGGTATCATTGTCTCTCAGCGTTAATTCCCATGATGTGATACTACGTGAATCACTGACTGGTACGCGAACCTCGATGAAGTTGTGTGTACAATCTTCCCCTATCATATCGACAAGGAGGTTAACCTCCAGGGAGAGCTCGTATGAGATGTTTGTTTCTACAGCCCATAAACAGTCTATGTCCTTTAGGTATCTGATAGGACTGGCTCCCGGATGCGCGAGAAACAGTGACGATATTTCCTCTGTCGGTCCGTCAACTCGGCGCATCAGGTCACAAGTTACAACGGGATCTACAATCGTGGTTGTATAGTGCAGTACGAAACCTTTTGCGGACACCGAGTCGTCGGTGTGGAAAATCATTAACATGTCATACAGTGGAGTAGTGATGTTAATTCGAGCAAACATTTTCATCAATCCGCAAAACTTCTTAATTGCGAGACTGCTGTCATTCTCTACTACTCCGCTGTATATTGCGAAATAGTCGCCTTTACAATAGTCTCCTGTGTCCTCCAGCATGAACGTCACAAAGTGGAGATGAACCAGGGTCAGTTCAGGAAAGGAAATGACTCGGGTATCGTGTAAATTGTGCGTGTAGTTCAGCGGATAGTTTCTGGACACGAAAAATCCCTCCTCACTGAAATCGACGCCCAGGGAGAGTATTGCGAAAAGCAACCATCCAGCCAATCTTGAAAACAAAGAAGAAGGGTTGCTATAACGTTATACAAATGCAATAACACAATACGTCAATTAACAGTGAAATATAGCTAGTCTGGCAGTGCATAATAATTTATCACTATTCCTCATTATTAACTAAGGCACTCGCAAACTAATAGTATGTTGTACACCCGGCAAAACAAGTAGTGTTTTATTATTTTATTTCTCTAGAATTTGTGATCAATAAGCCATTATATTGTGGGTGCCTTAGCTTATGAGATAGCGATAGTACTAGAAGTTTTCTGTAACAGTTAACTGCCCCGAAATTCCTCCATTAACCTCGCAAACCTGAGAAAGAATTGTAATAGTTCCTTATAGAATATTGTTACTTGATTACTTCGTCATTCTATCACTCCACTTTATAATCTCCTCACCATTTCAGTAAATCACCCTTTGCTAGGCCGAGATATCTTACACATTACAGACACCAGGTTAACTGTTTTGAAATACGAAGACAAAACAACTACTATGGCAACGTGACAGATAATAACGGGAAATGAGCCAACTAGGGTGTATAACTTACGGGAAAACTCAATGTTAGTTCAGTGTGTGAGTTAAATAGGTAAAATCTGACACCATATATACTGAACAATACTGAATGGTACACTCTGACACCTTTTTCTCCTAAACAATCCTGAATGGTACAATCTGACACACATTTCTCCTAAACACTACTGAATGGTACAACCTGACACCTTTTTCTCCTAAACAATCCTGAATGGTACAATCTGACACACATTTATCCTCAGCCGTTTATCATCAGAAATACTGAATTGTACAATCTGACACCATTTCTCCTAAACACTACTGAATGGTACAACCTGACACCTTTTTCTCCTAAACAATCCTGAATGGTACAATCTGACACACATTTATCCTCAGCCATTCTGAATTGTACAATCTGACACCATTTCTCCTAAACAATACTGGATGGTACAATCTGACACCATTTCTCCTCACCACTACCGAATGGTACAATCTGACACCATTTCTCCTCATCAATTCTGAATGGTACAATCTGACACCATTTCTCTTCAGCATTACCGAATGGTACAATCTGATACCATTTCTCTTCACCACTACCGAATGGTACAATCTGACACCATTTCTCCTCAACAATACTGAATACTACAATCTGACACCATTTCTCACCAGAAATACCGAATGATGCAATCTGACAGCATTTACCCTAAACAATACTGAATGGTACAATCTAACACCTTTTCCCATAAATAACACTGAATGGTACAATCTGACATCATTTCTCCTCAACAATACTGCACGGTACAATCTGACACCATTTCTCCCAAGCAATACTGAATGGTACAATCTGACACCTTTTCTCACCAGCAATACCGAATGATGCAATCTGACAGCATTTACCCTAAACAATACTGAATGGTACAATCTAACACTTTTTCCCATAAATAACACTGAATGGTACAATCTGACATCATTTTTCCTCAACAATATTGCATGCTACAATCTGACACCATTTCAACTAAACAATACTGAATGGTACAATCTGACACCGTTTCTCGGCAACAATACCAAATGATACAATTTGACAGCATTTATCCTAAACAATACTGAATGGTACAATCTAACACCTTTTCCCATAAACAACACTGAATGGTACAATCTGACATCATTTCTCCTCAACAATACTGCATGGTACAAGCTGACACCATTTCTCCTAAACCATACTGAATGGTACAATCTGACACCATTTCTCCTCAACAATACTGAATGGTACAATCTGACACCATTTACCTAAACTGTACTGAATCGTACAATCTGACACCATTTCTCCTCAACAATACTGAATGGTACCCTCTGACACCATTTCTCCTAAACAATACTGAATGGTACAATCTGACATCATTTCTCCTCAACAATACTGAATGGTACAATCTGACACCATTTCTCCTCAACAATACTGAATGGTACAATCTGACACCATTTACCTAAACAATACTAAATGGGACACTCTGACACCATTTATCCTAAACAATACTGAATGGTTCACCGTTCTATGTTTGGTTCGATCTATTGTGTTTATAATATTCTTGGCTCTTTAGTTTGGTTATGTCACACAAAGAAATTCTGATCAAATATATGTAGAATCTCCGTCAGACAAACGGTTCTATATCGTATCATAGCTGGATATTTCTGGTGGACAGGTTAAACTAATAATAGAACCAACCAAATAAAGATTCCGCATACAATGGTTGGTCGGTTGTTTGGAGTTTCACGTCGCACCTAACCTAATATCGGTCACACGGCGACGATGACCCAAACAAACATACGCTAGCAAAACCCCAACCATAACAAAAACCTAACCAAAACTACACAAAATTTTGAATATTGAAAATTAGACTCTACACACACTGGTTATCATAATGGATCGTCAGAGAGCTTAATTTGTTTGGCACTTCAATTTATCTCCTGTGCCAGACAAACATGGTATGGTACAAACCAATCGACATCAAAACAAACGGTTCGATATAAAATTTAGTTGGTTTAACCAAATATAGAACCAAACAAATGTGGTTCCACATGTATAACCAACATCACAGATCTATATGGAATCCTAGTTCGTTATTTCTGCTACACCCGTGGAACCAAAAACAGATCTAACAAACTAGGGTTCTACATTATTGTAGAAACAGCGTTACACTAACCGTTCTGTCTAAATTTAGTTGGATTTTTTCTGCTGCACAGACGGAACAAAACAAATAAAGGCAGCCAAATATGGCTCCGTGCTCATATATATAGAACAGAAACGGTTTCATATCAATCGTATTTGGTTATATCTGCTACACAAGTTAAACCGAAAAACAAACTACCGAATTTCGTTCCACCCACAGGCTTCATCACAGGTTGGTTATTTCTGCTACACCGTTTGAACCAAATATAGAACCGACTGAATAATGTGTTATCTAGAACCAACCTCGCACACACAGTTCTATATGGGATCATACAGGCATCATCACAGGTTGGTTATTTCTGCTACACCGTTTGAACCAAATATAGAACCGACTAAATAATGTGTTATCTAGAACCAACCTCGCACACACAGTTCTATATGGAATCATCACAGGTTGGTTATTTCTGCCACACCGTTTGAACCAAATATAGAACCGACTGAATAATGTGTTATCTAGAACCAACCTCACACACACAGTTCTATATGGGATCATACAGGCATCATCACAGGTTGGTTATTTCTGCTACACCGTTTGAACCAAATATAGAACCGACTGAATAATGTGTTATCTAGAACCAACCTCGCACACACAGTTCTATATGGGACCATACAGGCATCATCACAGGGTGGTTATTTCTGCCACACCGTTTGAACCAAATATAGAACCGACTGAATAATGTGTTATCTAGAACCAACCTCGCACACACAGTTCTATATGGGATTATACAGGCATCATCACAGGTTGGTTATTTCAGCTACACCGTTTGAACCAAATATAGAACCGACTGAATAATGTGTTATCTAGAACCAACCTCGCACACTCAGTTCTATATGGGATCATATTTAGTTCTGTCATCTTCACAGGTTGAGCCAACGATAAAACCTAACAAATGTGGTTCCGCCTATAACCAACGGTTCTGTGTGAAACCATACTTGGTTATTTCTTCTAGACCGCTTGAACCAATGACAGAACCATTCAAATGGAGTTTCGTGTAGAACATAGACAGGCTGAAGCAATCATAGAGTCAACCAAACGTGGTCCCACATACACGTAGATCCAACATCACAGGACTGGGTCTATATGGAACCATATATGATTTATGTCTGATCCCAGAAAGATGGAACCAACCAAATGTGATTTGCGACACAGACAGAAACGACCAAATGTGGTTCGAAGAAAATACAGAACCAAATAACTCAAGCTTGAATCAAAGATAGAACCAATCAAATGTGATATGGAACAAAGATAGAATGAACCAACTGTGATTTGAACAAAGTTAGAATCTATCAAATGTTCTTTGAAACAAAGAACGGATCAACCGAATGTGGCTTAAAACCAACTAAATGCAGTTAGAAACAAAAATAGAACAAACCAAATGTGGTTTGAAAGAAAGATAGAACCAACTAAATGTGTTTTGGAACAAAGATAGAACTCATCAAATGTGGTTTGGAACAGGGTAAAACCAGCTAAATCTGGTTTGAAACGAAGATAGAACCAACCAAATGTGGTTTGCAACAAAGATAGAATGACATAAAATACAGAAATAACCAAATATTTTTTTCATAAGCATGTAAAGCCAACATCAACCAGCGGTTAAATATCACCTTTTATTCTGCTACACGGATTGAACCAAGGAAAAACCCAAATAGATATGGTTTCAAATACACGTAGAACCAATACCTCACAAACGGTTCTATACGGAATCATAGTTTGTTAAAACTCTTACAGAGGTTGAACCTAAGACAGAACCAACCAAATACGGTTCCAAATACACGTAAAACCACCATCACACAAACGATTGTATACGGAATCATAGTCCGTTAGGTCTCCTACAGATGTTCAACCAAAGATAGAACCAACCAAATATTATTCCAAACACACGTAAAACCACCATCATATAAACGGTTCTATACGGAATCATAGTCCGCTAAGTCTCCTACAGATGTTCAACCAAAGGCAGAACCAACCAAATATGATTCCAAATACACGTGCAACCACCATCACACAAACGGTTCTATGCGGAATCATAGTTCGTTAAGTCTCCTACAGATGTTCAACCAAAGACAGAACCAACCAAATATGATTCCAAACACACGTAAAACCATCATCATATAAACAGTTCTATGCGGAATCATAGTTCGTTAAGTCTCCTACGTATACAGAGGTTCAACCAAAGATAGAACCAACCAAATATGATTCCAAATACACGTAAAACCACCATCACACAAACAGTTCTATACAGAATCATAGTTCGTTAAGTCTCCTACAGAGGTTGAACCGAAGACAGAACCACCAAATACGGTTCCAAATACACGTAGAACCAACATCACACAAACGGTTCTATACGGAATCATATTTCGTTAGGTCTCATACAGAGGTTGAACCTAAGACAGAACCAATCAAATACGGTTCCAAATACACGTAAAACCAACATCACACAAACGGTTCTACACGGAATCATAGTTCGTTAAGTCTCCTACAGATGTTCAACCAAACACAGAACCAACCAAATACGGTTCCAAATACACGTAGAACCAACATCACACAAACGGTTCTATGTGGAATCATAGTTCCGTTAGGTCTCCTACAGAGGTTCAACCTAAGACAGAACCAAGCAAATATGGTTCCATATACATGTAGAATGAACACCGCACAGACGGTAATATGGAGTCATAGATAGTTCTCCTAATACATGTGTCCACAATTATTCATACTGCTTTGCTATCGGCATGGTTCGGCTATCGACATCTACCACCCACTCTGTTCATATTTCGGAGTAAGCAGACCCAGGCATATCTCTGTCGGGATTTTATTCGACTGGGTTAGCGCAGATAAATTCTCTCCGAATCAGCCATTTTAAACCCCTCCTTATTGAGTTGGGCCGGGCTCTCGATCAACCAAAATCGTCGGTTACCAAACCGAGACTCAAGACATCACGGTTAAATAAGAAGTCGTAATGTGATATCATTTTGAATATTTCAGAGTCTGATTGCTTATTCATATGAATGTATCCTGTTTGCATCTTTCATCGCACCAGCATACAATATCAACACGTTTGGGCCAGTCAGAATAAATACAGACTAAAATTGCCCGTGCGCCAAGTTTTCCTCAGTCAGAGAATGTTCCACAGATAACAGGAATGTACAGCTCTGAGAATGAGAAAACCTTTTTTTCCTGAAATTATAAATAAATCAGATCGACGATTGGTTTGGGAGAAGAGCCAACCTGTGCCATGTTAAAGGTTATCACTGTTGACGAGTACAATCTTCGCGAATGGATGGCGGGTTGTCCGCCGTATTTCAGGCCTGATGTTTGCCCCCATAAGAACATCTGCGCGAACCCATTCGAATCAAATCTCGACAAAGATTTGCCTGAGCCTCCTTGCTGTACGAGTACAACGAGGTGTAACCGCCTGTTCACTGAGTTGTAGATGTTGATAGCCATACACTGTGAATGTCGCGTTCACAACCGAAAGATATTTCTCTCTGGCAATCGGTTTCAAATTTCGGTAGTCCCAAGTCACAGGTGCGTCTGATAGGCTATAAGCTCCGTAGGCTACTCGTAATAGGCAACACAAGATCTGAATATATACATATCAAGCGTAATGTAACCGGCCAGGTACAAATTACATATAAGCTACATTTATATGTAGGATCTTGGAATATCGATATTGCAAACATGCTACAAGGTATACTTCAATTATTATCAGCTTTATGTTTATGCTATTTATAGATAACTATTTCCTAGTCCGCCTGATTATCATGACTTGGAATTTGAACTTGAACCTTGCATTTACAATATCAGAAGTCCTACATTGGAAAGCATCGCACTGAAAATTATCGACATCACAGGGAAAACTGTCGACATCACAGGGAAGTCTCACGATACACAAAATTCACATGGAAGATTATCAACATCACAGGAAAGACTATCGACATCACAGGGAAAACTATCGACATCACAGGGAAGTCTCACGATACACAAAATTCACAGGGAAGATTACCAACATCACACGGAAAACTATCGACATCACAGGGAAGTCTCACAATACACAAAATTCACAGGGAAGATTATCAACATCACAGGAAAGACTATCGACATCACAGGAAAGACGATCGATACACAAACATCACAGGGAAGATTACCGACATCATAGGGAGGGTTATCGACATCGCAGGGAAAACTATCGACATCACGGCAAAGAGTATCGACACCACAGAGAATATTACCGATACACAAACATCATAGGGAAGATTATGGACATTACAGAGAAGATTATCGACTTCACAGGAGAGATTATTGACATCACAGGGAAGACTTTCAACATAAGAGGTAAGATCATCGACATAAGATGTAAGACTATCAGCATCGCGGGGAAGACCATCGCCATCACAGGGAAGAATATCAACATCACAGAGAAGATTATCGACATCGCAGGGACGACTATCGACATCACATGGAAGACTATCGTCATCACGGAGAAGATTATCGACATCACAGGTAAGATTATCAACATCACAGATTATCGATATAGCAGGGAAGACTATCGACATCACATGGAAGGCTATCGATACATGAACATAAAGGGGAAGACTATCGACATCGCAGGTTAGACTATAATGATCACAGGGAAGACTATCAACATCACCGGGAAGATTATCTCCATCACAGGTAAGACTATCAACATCAAAGAGAGATGGAGGGAGAGAGAGAGAATTAAGGTTTAACCTCGCGTTCAGCAATATTTCTGCTACATGGCGACGATCAAACACTATTCTAAGTATTTAAGTTAGTAACTTAGTAATCTAATGCATTAAAACATTTACATTCATTGAAATAATATTTATAATAAAATTTATCCTAAAATACTATGCTTTTTCACTCGACTAAAAAGATCTTCCCAAGTAGATGTTCGATAAAAAAAGTATCGCTTACAATCTTAAAATCTTTGCAGTCGAAAAGAATCAACATCACAGGTAAGACTACCGTTATCACAGGGAAGTCTATCAACATCACATGGAAGACTATCGATACACAAACATAAAGGGAGAGACTATGGACATCGAAGGGTAAGTCTATCAACATCACAGGGAAGACTTTCGACATCACAGGAAAGATTATCGGTATCACAGGTAAGACTACCAAACATCACAGGGAAGACTATCAACATCACAGGGAAGACTATCAACATCACAAGGAAAACTATCGACATCACAGGGAACATTATCGACATCACAGGTAAGACTACAAAACATCACAGGGAAGACTATCGACATCACATGTAAGACTACCAAACATCACAGGGAAGAATATCTACATCACAGGCAAGACTATCAACATCACAAGGAAAACTATCGACATCACAGGGAAGATTATCGACATCACAGATAAGACTACCAAACATCACAGGGAAGACTATCAACATCACAGGTAAGAGTACCAAACATCACAGGAAGGTTATCGACATCACAAGGAAGACTATCAGCGTCACAGTGAAGATTATCGATAGCCAAATATCGCAAGGAATACTATCGACATCACAGGAAAGACTATTGACATCGCAGGGAAGACTATCGACGTCACATGGAAGACAATCGATATCGCGGGAAAGACTATTGATATCACAGAGCAGACTATCGACATCACAGGGAAGACTATCGACATCAAATGAAAAACTATCGATATCACAAGGAAGAATATCGGCATCACTTGGAAGACTATTGCCATTACAGGGAGGACTATCAACATCGCTGAGAAGACTGGCGTCATCACAGGATTATCGGTATCACATGGAAGACTATTGGTATCACAGAGCAGACCATCGACATGACATGAAAGACTATAGATGTCACAGGAAAGACTATTGACATCACTTGGAACATTATTGCCATTACAGAGAAGACTATCGATATCATAGGGAAGACTATCGACATCACAGGGTAGACTCGAGATACTCAAACCCAGAAGGAATACTATCGTATCACAGGGAAGACTATCGATACCCAAACCCCAGAGGCAAGACTATCCACATTACATGGAAGACTATCGATATCACATGGGAGAATATCGACATCACTTGGAACAATACTGTCATTACAGGGAAGATTAACGACATTACAGGGAAGACTATCGACATCACAGGGTGAACTCTCGATACACAAATCCCAGAGGGAAGACTATCGACATCACAGGTAAGATTATTGTCATCCCAGGGAAGATTATTGACATCACATGGAAGACTATCAACATCACTTGGAAGTCTATCGACATCACTTGGAACTCTATCGATATTACAGGGAAGACTATCGATATCACAGGAAAGGCTATCGATATCACAGGGAAAGATATCGATATCACAGGGGGTAGACTAAATACTTCACAGAGAAAACTACCGATATCACAGGAAAGACCATCCACATCACAGGGAAAGATATCGATATCACAGGGTAGACTAAAGACTTCACAAGGAAGACTATCGATATCACAGGAAAGACTATCGATATCACAGGAAAGACCATCCACATCACAGGGAAAGATATCGATATCACAGGGGGTAGACTAAATACTTCACAGGGAAAACTACCGATATCACAGGAAAGACCATCCACATCACAGGGAAAGATATCGATATCACAGGGTAGACTAAAGACTTCACAAGGAAGACTATCGATATCACAGGAAAGACTATCGATATCACAGGAAAGACCATCCACATCACAGGGAAAGATATCGATATCACAGGGTAGAGTAAAGACTTCACATGGAAGACTATCGATATCACAGGGAAGACTATCAATATCACAGGAAAGACCATCCACATCACAGAGAAAGATATCGATATCACAGGGTAGACTAAAGGCTTCACAGGGAAGACTACCAATATCACAGGAAAGACCATCCACATCACAGGGAAGACTATCGACATCACTTGGAAGACTATCGACATCACAGGGTTGACTATCGACACTACAAGGAAGTCTATAGACATTACAGGGAAGACTATGGATATCACAGTGAAGACTATCGACATCACAGGGACGACTATCGACATCACAGGGACGACTATCGACATCACAGGGACGACTATCGACATCACAGGGACGACTATCGATATCACATGGAAGATTATCGATATCACATGGAAGATTATCGACACTACAAGGAAGTCTATAGACATTACAGGGAAGACTATCGGTATCACAGTGGAGCCTATCGACATCACTTGGAAGACTATCGACATCACAGGGACGACTATCGACATCACAGGGAAGACTGTCGATATCACATGGAAGATTATCGACACTACAAGGAAGTCTATAGACATTACAGGGAAGACTATCGACATCATTGGAAGACTATCGACATTACAGGGAAGGAATTTCGATATCACAGGGTAGACTATCGACATCAGAGGGAACATTATCATGGTGTCAAACCATGGTGCAGATCTGCATACTCCTTTATGCTTTGTCAGACGAGCCATGACAATGGATGATGGCGGGGGGGGGTTAATACTTAATATAACAAGTCAATAAATAGAGATGGGGGGAGTTCCTGATAACAACTATACTACAAGGATGAAAACTAAGCTACATACAAACTGTCAATCTTTCATGTCCTCCATCCCCACGCACCTGATTAAGCTCCGTCTACTGACAGGTTATGGCCTGCGATTGGCTGCCCAGTTTTCTCAAGCGACCTGCACTTGCATGATCCTCCCTGAGATACACGGCATGTACATGCATATATGTGCAGAGTGACAGAACGAGTAGGCGGAGCTTACTTAGATGCGTGGTGATGTATCGAAAGTTCAACTCAAGTAATCAATTTTCAGAGCAATTATTTAGAATACAAAAATAAACCTGATACAAACATCTGAAGACCACGAGAATAACTTTTGGAGTCGTGTAGATGTATGAAAGATAAGTGACACCAAGAAAAAATCCTTTGTGAGTAACGCTAAGAGTTTTTTTTTTGTCAGTCCAAAACCTGCATGATTATTATATTTTTATTGAGGTTTACATACTACAACATCAACCCCGAAACATTGGAATGAGCAACTGTGCGAAAATGGAGATATGATTGTTACAAAATGTGTCTCATGACTTATTTTGGTATTTTTAAGGCATTTTATATTGGGAAATTTTCTCTTTTAACAGTAATATGACACTTCAAACCAAACCAAAACTGTAACACAATTTATCAGGAACTTTGATTATCTGTTAGAACCAAGAATGGTTTTTATTTAAGGTGTGGTGTTTTTGCTGCAAGAGAAAGCCCTAAAAAATACCAAAATATGTGAGGGAACAATCAATTATATCTCCATTTGTATAAAACTGATTATCGCAATTTGTCCAAGGCTTCTATTTCACTATGTAAACTCCAAGAAAGATATTATTCTGTAGGAACAAATCAGATTCATTACTTTCACATACAACGGTGTTTTCCCATGTTAACGTCACATATCCTCTCTGAAATTGTCGTTCAGTCGGATTAATATGTTTCTCGTGTTTTAATTTTTTCCTCCTTCCATCTTATCAATGTTTGCAAAAATAAGTAGTTTTAGGAGCGATTATTTTGAATACAAACATAAACCTGATAGATATATTTGTAGGAAGAAATTGAAGACCTGAAGGATCATTTTTGGAGATAGAAATGTCTATACAGCAATTACACACAATTTTAGATTTTCCCCCCAGACTCAGAAGTTGCTAGTGTGAAACGCGAAATCAAAGATTATATTTAATTGTTCGAATCCATACATTAACAAAAAAATTAGAACATATCTGGTCCCATTCCATGCAATCAAAATAGTAAACAAGAAACTAAGGAGGTATACAAAATTTCTGTGAGAGTAGTATCGAGACATTTTTAAAATTATGTGTGACGTTTATAGACGAAACACTATTTTGTGTGTGACGGTAATAAAGTATGTATGACGTTTATAGAAGAAACACTATTTTGTGTGTGACGGTAATAAAGCTGATTTTTCTTCGAGTTCATAAACTGAAAAAATACCATTTTATGATTAAAGATATGTAACCTGGTCTATATTTGCGTATGCTATATAAATATGACACCTCCAGTTAATACCGAAGTTGATTGTGTTAAAATATAATTTTGATTTGAGGTGTCCAATTCTCGTTACAATCTTACAATCAAAAAGCGAAGGTGATCATGTGGTGTTTACCAGAGAACAATCCACCTCGCTGTTTCTGTCACGTGGCCATAAAATAATCAGCTCAATTCCGCACAAAAAAATATGTTTAACAATACAGAAAAAAACTCAAGTTACATTTAGTAAATTCTCCCGGTCAAAAGTGATGTAAAAACGAGACGTTTGAATTCGTATTTTTTTTATATGTTTTTTTTATTTTTATTTTTTACGTTTTTCGTATAAATTATAGTAGAGAATTATTTTTATACATTTCCAATTAACATTTTGTTATATCTAAAATATGACATCCCAGCCAGAATAATATATTGATGAAAACGGCCCAACAGATATGTTGATGTGGAAATCATTGGATAGAACTTTGGTTGGATCAGAGACCGATTAGTACTCCCCTATAATGCCCATGGTTCGATGTGTCATATTTTAGATTATCTAAACTAAAGTGAATAAGAAAATGCGAAAAACAGTCAAAATATTCCGTCAATTGCTCATGTCAGCTTTGACTATGAGAATTTAGAGTATATAACTTGGGTATTTTCTTTGTAAGAAAACGCCGGTGTGATGCGGAATTGGGCAAATTTGTTTCAAAATTGTAGCATGCAGCTGGAGATAAATACTCGGGTAAATCCCAGACCAGTTTACAACACTTGTGATAAGATATCTTTGGAACTTTGCATTGAATAATCAGCTTGCATAATCCACACTGTATCGAACAATATCACATGTATAGCGGAATTAAATAAAAAAAAACATACTTCATTTCGTATTCAGCTCACAGTAAAAGGTTAACACGAAACTAAATAAATAGTTGTTTAATCATTCGATAGGTTGACTATTTCTCCCTTCTAGCGTGTATTCCTTCTCCTTTCCACTATTTACCTCTATCTTGTGCGAAATTAACTTTTGAATTATGGGAACCACATAGCCAAGGTGATTATGTCAACATTAAGGGTACTTACCTCCGCCTAGATACATTCCAGTGAGCTCGGTGGTCCTGTTCTCCCTCCATACCTGACATCTCTAGTTCAACGGCGTATCTGGATACCGGCAGCAAACGTTAACGATGAGGATTTTCTCGCAACCCGAAGATGCAGCAGTGGAGTTCTGAGTTCGGTACAAATGTATTTTCTTTGTCGGGCGAACAAACTACAGGCACATGTCCGGAACTGTAACACACAGGGATCAGCAATAACAAATATCTTGGAACGATTGATACAGTTTGTTCATGAAATTGATGTCATTCGGTCGAACTGGACGTCGAGTCTCAAGCCAACAGCGTAAACATGTAGCAAATATAAGTGTTCTATTCACTGCCGTCAACAAAATCCAGTTTTCACAGAAAACTCGATTTGGTCCAGTGAAGAGGTATAATGACATATTCACAGCGTACTTCTTTTCAAAGGAATCAACGGTTGTATTGGAGACTTTGACTTCTACAGCGATATAATAGTGCTGTGGTATAGGCCTACCGAGAAAAAGTTGGAATTCCTGCAGCAATACGCAAACGGAATGTTAAGGGTTGACAGACCGCTGTAGATATCTGACGAGCGAAGAGGACACAACCCATTTAAGCCTGAAATAACAGCTCCCAGAGGAACAGAACTCCAGCCAATCCTACACAGTTTAATGCACGACATCGCATTGATGATGTCGGATAATTCCTAATATATTCGACATTTCATTTCACCAAGTACAATGCGCATGCGCAGTGCTATGTAATCATATTGGAATCCTCACAGTTTGTAAGCTACAGGCGTCAGATCCGACATTCTGTAAATAGCTTTCAGGCATAAGGAATTCTCTCCTCCATAATTGATATATCTTAATCTATCGACAATAGGAACACCTCAATCTAAGCAGGTATCAATATCTTAATAAACCGACAATAGGAAAACCTCAATCCGGGCAGGTATCAATATCTTAATAAATCGACAATACGAAAACCTCAATCTGGGCAGGTATCAATATCTTAATAAATCGACAATAGGAAAACCTCAATCTGGGCAGGTATCGATATCTTAATCAATCGACAATAGAAAAACTTCAATCTAAGTAGGTATCAATATCTTAATCAATCGACAATAGGAAAACCTCAATCTAAGCAGGTATCAATATTTAATCAATCGACAATAGGAGAACTTAAATCTGAGCAGGTATCAATATTTAATCAATCGACAATAGGAAAACTTCAATCTAAGCAGTATCAATATTTAATCAATCGACAATAGAACAACCTCAATCTAAGCAGGTATCGATATCTTAATCAATCGACAATAGAAAAACCTCAATCTAAGCAGGTATCAATATTTAATCAATCGACAATAGGAAAACTTCAATCTAAGCAGGTATCAATATTTAATCAATCGACAATAGGAAAACTGCAATCTAAGCAGGTATCGATATCTTAATCAATCGACAATAGGAAAACCTCAATCTAAACAGGAATCAATATTTAATCAATCGAAAATAGGAAAACCTCAATCTAAGCAGGTATCGATATCTTAATCAATCGACAATAGAAAAGCCTCAATCTAAGCAGGTATCAATATTTAATCAATCGACAATAGGAAAACTTCAATCTAAGCAGGTATAAATATTTAATCAATCGATAATAGGAAAACCTCAATCTAAGCAGGTATCGATATCTTAATCAATCGACAAGAAGAAAACCTCAATCTAAGCAGGTGTCAATATCTTAATCAATCGACAATAGGAAAACCTCAATCTGGGCAGGTATCAATATCTTAATCAATCGACAATAGGAAAACCTCAATCTGGGCAGGTATCAATATCTTAATCAGTCAACAATAGGAAAAGCTCAATCTGAGCAGGTATCAATATCTTAATCAATCGACAATAGGAAAACCTCAATCTGGGCAGGTATCAATATCATAATCAGGAAACAATAGGAAAACCTCAATCTAAACAGGTATCAATATCTTTATCAGCCGACAATAGGTAAACCTCAATCTAAGCAGGTATAAATATCTTAATCAATCGACAATAGGAAAACCTCAATCTAAGAAGGTATCAATATTTAATCAATCGACAATAAGAGAACTTAAATCTGAGCAGGTATCAATATTTAATCAATCGACAACAGGAAAACTTAAATCTAAGCAGGTATCAATATTTAATCAATCGACAATAGAACAACCTCAATCTAAGCAGGTATCGATATCTTAATCAATCGACAATAGAAAAACCTCAATCTAAGCAGGTATCAATATTTAATCAATCGACAATAGGAACACTTCAATCTAAGCAGGTATCAATATTTAATCAATCGACAATAGGAAAACTGCAATCTAAGCAGGTATCGATATCTTAATCAATCGAACTTAAATCTGAGCAGGTATCAATATTAATCAATCGACAATAGGAAACTTAAATCTAAGCAGGTATCAATATTTAATCAATCGACAATAGAACAACCTCAATCTAAGCAGGTATCGATATCTTAATCAATCGACAATAGAAAAACCTCAATCAAAGCAGGTATCAATATTTAATCAATCGACAACAGAACAACCTCAATCTAAGTAGGTATCGATATCTTAATCAATCGACAATAGAAAAACCTCAATCTAAGCAGGTATCAATATTTAATCAATCGACAATAGAACAACCTCAATCTAAGCAGGTATCGATATCTTAATCAATCGACAATAGAAAAGCCTCAATCTAAGCAGGTATCAATATTTAATCAATCGACAATAGGAACACTTCAATCTAAGCAGGTATCAATATTTAATCAATCGACAATAGGAAAACTTCGATCTAACCAGGTATCAATATTTAATCAATCGACAATAGGAAAACTCCAATCTAAGCAGGTATCGATATCTTAATCAATCGACAATAGGAAAACTTCAATCTAAGCAGGTATCAAGATTTAATCAATCGATAATAGGAAAACCTCAATCTAAGCAGGTATCGATATCTCAATCAATCGACAATAGGAAAACCTCAATCTAAGCAGGTGTCAATATCTTAATCAATCGACAATAGGAAAACCTCAATCTGGGCAGGTATCAATATCTTAATCAGTCAACAATAGGAAAAGCTCAATCTGAGCAGGTATCAATATCTTAATCAACCGACAATAGGAAAACCTCAATCTGCGCAGGTATCAATATCATAATCAGGAAACAATAGGAAAACCTCAATCTAAACAGGTATCAATATCTTTATCAGCCGACAATAGGTAAACCTCAATCTAAGCAGGTATAAATATCTTAATCAATCGACAATAGGAAAACCTCAATCTAAGAAGGTATCAATATTTAATCAATCGACAATAAGAGAACTTAAATCTGAGCAGGTATCAATATTTAATCAATCGACAACAGGAAAACTTAAATCTAAGCAGGTATCAATATTTAATCAATCGACAATAGAACAACCTCAATCTAAGCAGGTATCGATATCTTAATCAATCGACAATAGAAAAACCTCAATCTAAGCAGGTATCAATATTTAATCAATCGACAATAGGAACACTTCAATCTAAGCAGGTATCAATATTTAATCAATCGACAATAGGAAAACTGCAATCTAAGCAGGTATCGATATCTTAATCAATCGAACTTAAATCTGAGCAGGTATCAATATTAATCAATCGACAATAGGAAACTTAAATCTAAGCAGGTATCAATATTTAATCAATCGACAATAGAACAACCTCAATCTAAGCAGGTATCGATATCTTAATCAATCGACAATAGAAAAACCTCAATCAAAGCAGGTATCAATATTTAATCAATCGACAACAGAACAACCTCAATCTAAGTAGGTATCGATATCTTAATCAATCGACAATAGAAAAACCTCAATCTAAGCAGGTATCAATATTTAATCAATCGACAATAGAACAACCTCAATCTAAGCAGGTATCGATATCTTAATCAATCGACAATAGAAAAGCCTCAATCTAAGCAGGTATCAATATTTAATCAATCGACAATAGGAACACTTCAATCTAAGCAGGTATCAATATTTAATCAATCGACAATAGGAAAACTTCGATCTAACCAGGTATCAATATTTAATCAATCGACAATAGGAAAACTCCAATCTAAGCAGGTATCGATATCTTAATCAATCGACAATAGGAAAACTTCAATCTAAGCAGGTATCAAGATTTAATCAATCGATAATAGGAAAACCTCAATCTAAGCAGGTATCGATATCTCAATCAATCGACAATAGGAAAACCTCAATCTAAGCAGGTGTCAATATCTTAATCAATCGACAATAGGAAAACCTCAATCTAAGCAGGTATCAATATGTTAATCAATCGACAATAGGAAAACCTCAATCTGGGCAGGTATCAATATCTTAATCAATCGACAACAGGAAAACCTCAATTTGGGCAGGTATCAATATCTTAATCAGTCACCAATAGGAAAAGCTCAATCTGAGCAGGTATCAATATCTTAATCAATCGACAATAGGAAAACCTCAATCTGGGCAGGTATCAATATCTTAATCAATCGACTATAGGAAAACCTCAATCTGGGCAGGTATCAATATCTTAATCAGTCAACAATAGGAAAACCTCAATCAGAGAAGGTATCAATATCTTAATCAATCGACAATAGGAAAACCTCAATCTGGGCAGGTATCAATATCATAATCAGGAAACAATAGGCAAACCTCAATCTAAACAGGTATCAATATCTTTATCAGTCGACAGTAGGTAAACCTCAATCTAAGCAGGTATAAATATCTTAATCAATCGACAATAGGAAAACCTTAATCTGGGCAGGTATCAATATCTTAATCAATCGACATAGGAAAACCTCAATCTAAGCAGGTATCAATATCTTAATCAATCGACAATAGGTAAACCTCAATCTAAGCAGTTATAAATAATCTTAATCAATCGACAATAGGAAAACCTCAATCTTAGCAGGTATCAATGTCTTAATCAATCGACAATAGGAAAACCTCAATCTAAGCAGGTATCAATATCTTAATCAATCGACAATAGGAAAACCTCAATCTGGCCAGGTATCAATATCATAATCAGGCAACAATAGGCAAACCTCAATCTAAACAGGTATCAATATCTTTATCAGTCGACAATAGGTAAACCTCAATCTAAGCAGGTATAAATATCTTAATCAATCGACAACAGGAAAACCCTAATCTGGGCAGGTATCAATACCTTAATCAATCGACATAGGAAAACCTCAATCTAAGCAGGTATCAATATCTTAATCAATCGACAATAGGAAAACCTCAATCTAAGCGGGTATCAATGTCTTAATCAATCGACAATAGGAAAACCTCAATCTAAGCAGGTATCAATATCTTAATCAATCGACAATAGGAACACCTCAATCTAAGCAGGTATCAACATAGAAATGTATGTAGATACAAATTAGTGTACAACAGTCTTCCTATCCTCACACCGGTATTCCTCAACCCTGTCTGGACTGAACGATTTAGGAAGTACCGCCTGGGGGTGGGGGGGGCGTCTTGTCTTCTCCATTCATTTTGTTATTCTTGAGACTGTAGCTGAAACTTGCCACTCCGAAAGTCGAAATTTCAATCGAAAATAGGAAAATCTCAATCTAAGCAGGTGTCGATATCTTAATCAATCGACAATAGAAAAGCCTCAATCTAAGCAGGTATCAATATCTTAATCAATCGACAATAGGAAAACCTCAATCTAAGCAGGTAACAATATCTTAATCAATCGACAATAGGAAAACCTCAATCTAAGCATGTATCAATATCTTAATCATTCGACAATAGGAAAACCTCAATCTGGCCAGGTACCAATATCTTAATCAATCGACAATAGGAAAACCTCAATCTGGGCAGGTATCAATATCTTAATCAATCGACAATAGAAAAACTTCAATCTAAGCAGGTATCAATATCTTAATCAATCGACAATAGGAAAACCTCAATCTAAGCAGGTATCAATATTTAATCAATCGACAATAGGAGAACTTAATTCTGAGCAGGTATCAATATTTAATCAATCGACAATAGGAAACTTAAATCTAAGCAGGTATCAATATTTAATCAATCGACAATAGAACAACCTCAATCTAAGCAGGTATCGATATCTTAATCAATCGACAATAGAAAAACCTCAATCTAAGCAGGTATCAATATTTAGTCAATCGACAATAGGAAAACTTCAATCTAAGCAGGTATCAATATATAATCAATCGACAATAGGAAAACTCCAATCTAAGCAGGTGTCGATATCTTAATCAATCGACAATAGGAAAACCTCAATCTGAACAGGAATCAATATTTAATCAATCGAAAATAGGAAAACCTCAATCTAAGCAGGTATCGATATCTTAATCAATCGACAATAGAAAAGCCTCAATCTAAGCAGGTATCAATATCTTAATCAATCGACATTAGGAAAACCTCAATCTAAGCAGGTAACAATATCTTAATCAATCGACAATAGGAACACCTCAATCTAAGCATGTATCAATATTTAATCAATCGACAATAGGAAAACTTCAATCTAAGTAGGTATCAATATTTAATCAATCGATAATAGGAAAACCTCAATCTGGCCAGGTATCAATATCATAATTAGGCAACAATAGGCAAACCTCAATCTAAACAGGTATCAATATCTTTATCAGTCGACAATAGGTAAACCTCAATCTAAGCAGGTATAAATATCTTAATCAATCGACAATAGGAAAACCTTAATCTGGGCAGGTATCAATATCTTAATCAATCGACATAGGAAAACCTCAATCTAAGCAGGTATCAATATCTTAATCAATCGACAATAGGAAAACCTCAATCTAAGCAGGTATCAATGTCTTAATCAATCGACAATAGGAAAACCTCAATCTAAGCAGGTATCAATATCTTAATCAATCGACAATAGGTAAACCTCAATCTAAGCAGGTATCAATATTTAATCAATCGACAATAGGAGAACTTAATTCTGAGCAGGTATCAATATTTAATCAATCGACAATAGGAAACTTAAATCTAAGCATGTATCAATATCTTAATCATTCGACAATAGGAAAACCTCAATCTGGCCAGGTACCAATATCTTAATCAATCGACAATAGGAAAACCTCAATCTGGGCAGGTATCAATATCTTAATCAATCGACAATAGGAAAACCTCAATCTGGGCAGGTATCAATATCTTAATCAGTCAACAATAGGAAAACCTCAATCTGAGCAGGTATCAATATCTTAATCAATCGACAATAGGAAAACCTCAATCTTGGCAGGTATCAATATCATAATCAGGCAACAATAGGAAAACCTCAATCTAAACAGGTATCAATATCTTTATCAGTCGACAATAGATAAACCTCTATCTAAGCAGGTATAAATATCTTAATCAATCGACAATAGGAAAACCTCAATCTGGGCAGGTATCGATATCTTAATCAATCGACAATAGAAAAATTTCAATCTAAGCAGGTATCAATATCTTAATCAATCGACAATAGGAAAACCTCAATCTAAGCAGGTATCAATATTTAATCAATCGACAATAGGAGAACTTAAATCTGAGCAGGTATCAATATTTAATCAATCGACAATAGGAAACTTAAATCTAAGCAGGTATCAATATTTAATCAATCGACAATAGAACAACCTCAATCTAAGCAGGTATCGATATCTTAATCAATCGACAATAGAAAAACCTCAATCTAAGCAGATATCAATATTTAATCAATCGACAATAGGAAAACTTCAATCTAAGCAGGTATCAATATATAATCAATCGACAATAGGAAAACTCCAATCTAAGCAGGTGTCGATATCTTAATCAATCGACAATAGGACAACCTCAATCTGAACAGGAATCAATATTTAATCAATCGAAAATAGGAAAACCTCAATCTAAGCAGGTATCGATATCTTAATCAATCGACAATAGAAAAGCCTCAATCTAAGCAGATATCAATATCTTAATCAATCGACATTAGGAAAACCTCAATCTAAGCAGGTAACAATATCTTAATCAATCGACAATAGGAACACCTCAATCTAAGCAGGTATCAATATTTAATCAATCGACAATAGGAAAACTTCAATCTAAGTAGGTATCAATATTTAATCAATCGATAATAGGAAAACCTCAATCTGGCCAGGTATCAATATCATAATCAGGCAACAATAGGCAAACCTCAATCTAAACAGGTATCAATATCTTTATCAGTCGACAATAGGTAAACCTCAATCTAAGCAGGTATAAATATCTTAATCAATCGACAATAGGAAAACCTTAATCTGGGCAGGTATCAATATCTTAATCAATCGACATAGGAAAACCTCAATCTAAGCAGGTATCAATATCTTAATCAATCGACAATAGGAAAACCTCAATCTAAGCAGGTATCAATGTCTTAATCAATCGACAATAGGAAAACCTCAATCTAAGCAGGTATCAATATCTTAATCAATCGACAATAGGTAAACCTCAATCTAAGCAGTTATAAATAATCTTAATCAATCGACAATAGGAAAACCTCAATCTAAGCAGGTATCAATGTCTTAATCAATCGACAATAGGAAAACCTCAATCTAAGCAGGTATCAATATCTTAATCAATCGACAATAGGAAAACCTCAATCTGGCCAGGTATCAATATCATAATCAGGCAACAATAGGCAAACCTCAATCTAAACAGGTATCAATATCTTTATCAGTCGACAATAGGTAAACCTCAATCTAAGCAGGTATAAATATCTTAATCAATCGACAACAGGAAAACCCTAATCTGGGCAGGTATCAATACCTTAATCAATCGACATAGGAAAACCTCAATCTAAGCAGGTATCAATATCTTAATCAATCGACAATAGGAAAACCTCAATCTAAGCAGGTATCAATGTCTTAATCAATCGACAATAGGAAAACCTCAATCTAAGCAGGTATCAATATCTTAATCAATCGACAATAGGAACACCTCAATCTAAGCAGGTATCAACATAGAAATGTATGTAGATACAAATTAGTGTACAACAGTCTTCCTATCCTCACACCGGTATTCCTCAACCCTGTCTGGACTGAACGATTTAGGATGTACCGCCTGGGGGTGGGGGGCGTCTTGTCTTCTCCATTCATTTTGTTATTCTTGAGACTGTAGCTGAAACTTGCCACTCCGAAAGTCGAAATTTCAATCGAAAATAGGAAAATCTCAATCTAAGCAGGTGTCGATATCTTAATCAATCGACAATAGAAAAGCCTCAATCTAAGCAGGTATCAATATCTTAATCAATCGACAATAGGAAAACCTCAATCTAAGCAGGTAACAATGTCTTAATCAATCGACAATAGGAAAACCTCAATCTAAGCATGTATCACTATCTTAATCATTCGACAATAGGAAAACCTCAATCTGGCTAGGTACCAATATCTTAATCAATCGACAATAGGAAAACCTCAATCTGGGCAGGTATCAATATCTTAATCAATCGACAATAGGAAAACCTCAATCTGGGCAGGTATCAATATCTTAATCAGTCAACAATAGGAAAACCTCAATCTGAGCAGGTATCAATATCTTAATCAATCGACAATAGGAAGACCTCAATCTGGGCAGGTATCAATATCATAATCAGGCAACAATAGGAAAACCTCAATCTAAACAGGTATCAATATCTTTATCAGTCGAAAATAGATAAACCTCTATCTAAGCAGGTATAAATATCTTAATCAATCGACAATAGGAAAACCTCAATCTAAGCAGGTAACAATATCTTAATCAATCGACAATAGGAAAACCTCAATCTAAGCAGGTATCAATATTTAATCAATCGACAATAGGAGAACTTAAATCTGAGCAGGTATCAATATTTAATCAATCGACAATAGGAAACTTAAATCTAAGCAGGTATCAATATTTAATCAATCGACAATATAACAACCTCAATCTAAGCAGGTATCGATATCTTAATCAATCGACAATAGAAAAACCTCAATCTAAGCAGATATCAATATTTAATCAATCGACAATAGGAAAATTTCAATCTAAGCAGGTATCAATATTTAATCAATCGACAATAGGAAACTTAAATCTGAGCAGGTATCAATATTTAATCAATCGACAATAGGAAACTTAAATCTAAGCAGGTATCAATATTTAATCAATCGACAATAGAACAACCTCAATCTAAGCAGGTATCGATATCTTAATCAATCGACAATAGAAAAACCTCGATCTAAGCAGGTATCAATATTTAATCAATCGACAATAGAACAACCTCAATCTAAGCAGGTATCGATATCTTAATCAATCGACAATAGAAAAACCTCAATCTAAGCAGGTATCAATATTTAATCAATCGACAATAGGAAAACTTCAATCTAAGCAGGTATCAATATATAATCAATCGACAATAGGAAAACTCCAATCTAAGCAGGTGTCGATATCTTAATCAATCGACAATAGGAAAACCTCAATCTGAACAGGAATCAATATTTAATCAATCGAAAATAGGAAAACCTCAATCTAAGCAGGTATCGATATCTTAATCAATCGACAATAGAAAAGCCTCAATCTAAGCAGGTATCAATATCTTAATCAATCGACATTAGGAAAACCTCAATCTAAGCAGGTAACAATATCTTAATCAATCGACAATAGGAACACCTCAATCTAAGCAGGTATCAATATTTAATCAATCGACAATAGGAAAACTTCAATCTAAGTAGGTATCAATATTTAATCAATCGATAATAGGAAAACCTCAATCTGGCCAGGTATCAATATCATAATCAGGCAACAATAGGCAAACCTCAATCTAAACAGGTATCAATATCTTTATCAGTCGACAATAGGTAAACCTCAATCTAAGCAGGTATAAATATCTTAATCAATCGACAATAGGAAAACCTTAATCTGGGCAGGTATCAATATCTTAATCAATCGACATAGGAAAACCTCAATCTAAGCAGGTATCAATATCTTAATCAATCGACAATAGGAAAACCTCAATCTAAGCAGGTATCAATGTCTTAATCAATCGACAATAGGAAAACCTCAATCTAAGCAGGTATCAATATCTTAATCAATCGACAATAGGAACACCTCAATCTAAGCAGGTATCAACATAGAAATATATGTAGATACAAATTAGTGTACAACAGTCTTCCTATCCTCACACCGGTATTCCTCAACCCTGTCTGGACTGAACGATTTAGGATGTACCGCCTGGGGGTGGGGGGCCGTCTTGTCTTCTCCATTCATTTTGTTATTCTTGAGACTATAGCTGAAACTTGCCACTCCGAAAGTCGAAATTTCAATCGAAAATAGGAAAACCTCAATCTAAGCAGGTGTCGATTCTGAATCAATCGACAATAGAAAAGCCTCAATCTAAGCAGGTATCAATATCTTAATCAATCGACATTAGGAAAACCTCAATCTAAGCAGGTAACAATATCTTAATCAATCGACAATAGGAACACCTCAATCTAAGCAGGTATCAATATTTAATCAATCGACAATAGGAAAACTTCAATCTAAGTAGGTATCAATATTTAATCAATCGACAATAGGAAAACCTCAATCTAAGCAGGTAACAATGTCTTAATCAATCGACAATAGGAAAACCTCAATCTAAGCATGTATCAATATCTTAATCATTCGACAATAGGAAAACCTCAATCTGGCCAGGTACCAATATCTTAATCAATCGACAATAGAAAAACCTCAATCTGGGCAGGTATCAATATCTTAATCAATCGACAATAGGAAAACCTCAATCTGGGCAGGTATCAATATCTTAATCAGTCAACAATAGGAAAACCTCAATCTGAGCAGGTATCAATATCTTAATCAATCGACAATAGGAAGACCTCAATCTGGGCAGGTATCAATATCATAATCAGGCAACAATAGGAAAACCTCAATCTAAACAGGTATCAATATCTTTATCAGTCGAAAATAGATAAACCTCTATCTAAGCAGGTATAAATATCTTAATCAATCGACAATAGGAAAACCTCAATCTAAGCAGGTAACAATATCTTAATCAATCGACAATAGGAAAACCTCAATCTAAGCAGGTATCAATATTTAATCAATCGACAATAGGAGAACTTAAATCTGAGCAGGTATCAATATTTAATCAATCGACAATAGGAAACTAAAATCTAAGCAGGTATCAATATTTAATCAATCGACAATAAAACAACCTCAATCTAAGCAGGTATCGATATCTTAATCAATCGACAATAGAAAAACCTCAATCTAAGCAGATATCAATATTTAATCAATCGACAATAGGAAAACTTCAATCTAAGCAGGTATCAATATTTTAATCAATCGACAATAGGAAACTTAAATCTGAGCAGGTATCAATATTTAATCAATCGACAATAGGAAACTTAAATCTAAGCAGGTATCAATATTTAATCAGTAACCAATAGAACCTCAATCTAAGCAGGTATAAATATCTTAATCAATCGACAAATAGAAAACCTCAATCTAAGCAGGTATCAATATTTAATCAATCGATAATAGGAAAACTCCAATCTAAGCAGGTATCGATATCTTAATCAATCGACAATAGGAAAACCTCAATCTAAGCAGGTATCAATATTTAATCAATCGAAAATAGGAAAACCTCAATCTAAGCAGGTATCGATATCTTAATCAATCGACAATAGAAAAGCCTCAATCTAAGCAGGTATCAATATTTAATCAATCGACAATAGGAAAACTTCAATCTAAGCAGGTATAAATATTTAATCAATCGATAATAGGAAAACCTCAATCTAAGCAGGTATCGATATCTTAATCAATCGACAAGAAGAAAACCTCAATCTAAGCAGGTGTCAATATCTTAATCAATCGACAATAGGAAAACCTCAATCTGGGCAGGTATCAATATCTTAATCAATCGACAATAGGAAAACCTCAATCTGGGCAGGTATCAATATCTTAATCAATCGACAATAGGAACATCTCAATCTGGGCAGGTTTCAATATCTTCAATCGACAATAGGAAAACCTCAATCTGGGCAGGTTTCATTATCTTCAATCGACAATAGGAAAACCTAAATCTAAGAAGGTATCAACATAGAAATGTATGTAAACACAAATAAGTGAACAACAGTCTTCCAATTCTCATACCGGTATTCCTCAACCCGTCTGGACTGCACGATTTAGGGTGTACCGCCTGAGGGAGGGAGGGGGAGGGGGCGTCTTGTTGTCCTCCCCTTCCCCAGTCATTTTATTATCCTTGAGACTATAGCTGAAACTTGCCACTGCGTGCTCTGATGTCACAGTAATGTCATTTAAAAAAAAATGGACCGATTTTTTCCAGTCCGAATTTTCGAATGTTTTATGTGTGCAATTTTCTTATCAAATGAGCCTAATATATATAAACTTCATGTACTAAATACGTGTAATCATCTGGTGTGAAATATAAAAAATAACTTTTTATATGTATATGGAATTTACCCATGATTCCCGAGATAATAGGCACCGAATGGCCACAATAACATAAGCTACAAGGCCCAGAGTTTTAGATTATATTGTAGGCCAACCTGTCTCTCTTGTAGTCAAGTCGACGGCAAAGGTAAAATATGTTGTTTCATTCGGACAATCGGTGGTTTCCTTCAAAATGCGGAGAAGTTGTTACGCGATACCGTGTATCCTTTACAGCTTTATATATCCGCTCTACCATTTCTGGGTCGATATCCACGATGCGAACTGATTTACACTCTAAAAAGCTTAACACGAATTTCCCACAAATCACCTTAAATGGTAGACAGGAAGAACTGAAGTAGTAGTTACAGAAAATCTGGGCGCATATTGACCTACTTTTGTGGTGTCATGTGGTGCTCACGTGGTGTCACGTGACGATCACGTGATCATAGATGTCAAGGCCACTTTAGTTCCGTCACGTTACCGGACATTCTCGGAGATTCCCGGACATTGTCGAACATTCCCGGAGAATCTCGCCCCGCGCATTTAACCCATGAGCACCACGTGAGCACCACATGACGCCACAAATTAGGTCGATATACGTCCAGATGTCCTTTATCTACTACTAACCGAGCCACTCATGCGGATCTACGAATTGATATCTGAAAATCACCCCCATCGTCTCCCCTGATTCGAACATTTCCGCCCCTAAATACTATTTTCTAATCCTATTCACTGTACATATGTTGTCTGTCATCTATTGTACATATATGTGTAATATGTCTGTCGGGAGAGGCGTTCAAATAGGCTTTGCCTCCCTGTTCGATCCCTGTTTCCTTCGTGAAATAAATATACGGGAACGTTTGGGGCAGGACTATTCATGCTATTGGGGTGGTCATTTTTTTTCTTATAAATATTATTATGTGGTGAGGGTACCTGTTTTCTCTGTCTCACGCTGTAGAATACGATGGAAAAGGTCTCGTGATCATTGGGTTAATTTCGCTGAAAAGTCATCGTGCGCATGCCAGGGAATAGGCAGATCTGGGATTGACGTTTTGAGATCGAAATGGAGTATCCGTGGTCTGAATTGGTCGTGTCAATGTGTAGCACTCGTGGGGGAGTTTCTAACTGGATGAGTGTGGAGTGAAAGTAAGGCTATGGCGCGTTTCCGCAACCGTGGAGTAGTGTGGGAAGGGCATTGAAATGAACATTTTGGGGTAGACATAGACCAATATTGTTCCGAATGGGTCGTATCAGGTATCAATGTGTAGCACAAATGGTGGAGCGTCCAATTGATCTGGTGTGTAGCAGAAATACTGTCAATCTGTGCAAGCGCAGACAGGGAACTGTGGAGAAGTGTCATTGGAATCGACGTTTTGGGGTCGAGGTGGACCAGTATTAGACCGATTGGGTCGTATTGGGTGTCATGTTCAAGCATTCGTGGGGGGAGAATCCGACTGAATGTGACGGAAATACCGTCCATGCGCATTCGCAGTGGAAAAAGCGCATTGGAATGTACGTTTTGGAGTCGAGATGTACAAATATTGCTCCGAATGAGTCGTGCGAGGTGTACTATTTTGTTTGATCGTCGATATATATCAGAAATATTGCTGAATGCGGCGATAAACTTTAATTCTCTCTCTCTCTCTCTCTCTCTCTCCTAGTGAAGTACTCGCGGAGTAGAGTCAAGGCACCTGCGCTCTCGGGGAATAGTAGAGAAAGCGGAGTTTCGCAAGTGCAAAGTAGCTCGTTTTGGGAGATGGGACCATGTTCGCTCTGGCTACCTGGTAGCCACCTCAGCGTACGTGTGTACATGCAGATGTGTGAGGAGAAGGAGGAATGGAGTTGAGAGAGTAGTCATATCAAGTTGTTTGTACACCATTAGCCTCAGGTTGTATCCATACAAGGTTGGTGTCATATTGAAACTCTAACCAGGTAAACCAGACTGGCGGTGATACACGTGCGCATGCGCATTGATGAGTAGTAGAGAAAGGGTAGTTTCGGCGGTGCTGACTATGCCCCAGACACTCCAAGGTTATATGAATAGCAATATTTGCAGCGAGAGAAGGGGGATCCCAAACAAAGTCTTAACGCCTTATCTTAACGCCCTAACATACTGCCTTAAGGTCAACATGCTCACAAGTATTTATATAGTTTATTCTCTCCAATGTTACATCATAATCAAGCTGGGGGAGCCGCGTTGGGTATTTTCACAACTGAAGCATGCTCTTGTCCAATCAAAAGGCGTCATTTAGCGCTGGATCTGTCATATTCGTTCTTGCCCGTTAGATGTATTCTCGGCTGCTCTTGTCCAGTAAGAAACGACCATTTGGTGTTGAGCAAACCTTCGGCCATGTTCGCTCTGACCCATTTGTTCTAATCGTTATCGGGCATGCCAGAACACTGTAACGGCGACATGTCCTGGACAAGTTGTTTGCGCATTTTGATCGCAGGGCCTCGGTGGGTGGTAGCTCCATATCCTCTTCCAAGTGACGCTTGGTCTTCATGATGGACATGTGCGAGGAATCACTTTCCATTTCGAGCGGTAGCAGGTTATACCATTCACAGAACGCCATGGCTGTTTTCCTGATGCAGGGGCGCATTTGGATGTATGTCAGTTGTAAGTTATCATGTCCGGCGTCTTCGATCGCCTCAGGATGAGTATTAATCGCTTAATACGATCCCAGAAGGTAGGTTCTTCTTCAATGAGGCTTCCCTGGAACGTAGGTTGATTATCTGAGGTCAAACTCTCCGTATCAGTAGATAGACTCCCAGCACTCTCTGTTACAATATCAGTCGGTGGACTCTCAGAATTAGCAAGTATACTCTCAGCATATGCCTCTATGGGCTCCGCGGAGCCTTCGATTCCATGTATATGTATGTTATAACATCATATCGTAATGTCTGGTGAACATGTGTTCGTACGCAGAGCATGTATAACTTTTGTTGACGGTTGAACGTCAACTGTGCACGTTTTTGGGAGACGAAATGACCACAATATGATAAACTAAAAAGTCAGGTGGGTCAAATTTAATTTGTTGTCGTTCCGGAGATGGAGGAGAAAGTTTGGTTTGGAGGGGGGATGGGGCACAATTTCCCTCCCCCATCCCCCGGCCTGGCAAGGTTAATGGTTTTGCATGTAGTCGTATTCATAAGAGAAAGATACTGTACCGTGTGCACAATTTGTAATCACTGGAACGCCTCTGTGCTGTTAGTGTATAAAAGGAGCGTGTTTCCCATAGATACTAAGGATCCAAGGAAACAAAGACAAATTCCATTAATTACATGCTTTAAAGGCCCTGTAGTGAGCGAGTGAATGGGTGAATAGAATTTAACGCTGCCTTCAACAATATTTCAGCTATATCGCGACAAACCAACTAAGCAGTACCCAGCAAATTTGCGAAGAAATCTTTGAAGCAGCATGGAACTAGATACCCTCCACCCACCCTATAAAACACTGAGTAAAAGAACAAGACACAGCCAGGGGGCGCTTACATGGTGCAATAAAGACAAGTGATATTACAGTGCTAGACATCACATTATCAAGTTTCTGTTGCTTCTCAGCAAAATGCATTGAAGCAACAGGGACCCGTGCCCACCGGACACGTCTGATAGAGAAACGTCTTAACCGCCATCGGACAAAATATAGCATTATGGCTAATTATTAGGCCGGGGGTCCGTGCATCAAAATGGTCGCCCCGTTTGCACCTCGAGCTGACAATTTCTGACTATACAGTATGAAACGGTAGCAATCTGATTAAAACTCAGACTTACTAACCGCTCCTCCATCGGATATGTCGCTAAAGATCTTAATTAGCGACGTGTCTGATAGCGGAGCGGTTATTAAGTCTGCGTTTTAATCAGATTGGAAAGGGTAGAGTATGCGGGTCATTCCAGTGGTGGCACGCCGAAAATCCGTGTGGGCGTAATAAGTAGCTACAGCGATTTTTCTGCGAGCGGCGGTGACACTAATTTTGTGTAAATATATGAAGGTAGGGGTAAATGTGATCATTTGTGCTTAACTGATTACATCAAAACGAGAGATGTTATATATGAAAACAAAGCCCAGTCTGATTAAAACAAGACCTATCATGCCGCTCCGGTAGTAAGTCTGAAGAAAAGCCAATGAAGGTCATAGCCAACCAATCAAGGCAAAGTTCACAATGGGCTCGGTGGATTCACGATCGCAGTCGAGGCTAGCCGACTGCTTTTGAATAAATTTATTGACAAAACATAATATAGCAACAGTACAGATTTTAAGTAAGACTCAATGTTAACAGTTATGGTGTATATATGAAATTATATTAAAATAAAATTAATAACATGCTACACATATTGTGAGGGGCAGTACCTGACAGAGAACAGAAAACAAATTATTGTGGACTGGTATTGTAAAGAATAAATAAATAATTAAATATATCAATAAGAACGCGTCACAAATATTTATGGAAGAAAGAAAGCCTATAAAGTAGTCATGAAATAAAGGAGGTGACAATTATATAACGGAAATTAGCATACGAAATAAACAAAGTATCGATAGCAGAAACATGTTATGAACAAACTTGCATAAAAATTTGCATAAAAAATGAAACAAAGTAGCCATGAAATGAAATATGATTACAAATATTCGGCCAGCCGACTGTCACCGTGAGTTCGGGAAATTTGAAGGTAGTCACATACCCACATGCTATTACAGGCAATTTACTAATGACGATAAAGCGAGGTCTTATCAGTGGGTTTTCTTATGCCGGTATAAATAAAAGCGATTGCGTTAATCAATTAAAGCAATTAGTGAACTAAATTTTGTAATTATTTGATGCATCCTATTAAAAACAACAACAATACAGTTAGCTAGCAACGAATCTATTTATTATATCCCAGAAAATAAATTATTTATTAGTTTTATTCATTCAAGGTCAGGTGAAGGGAGACAAATGTATTCATTTCGCAGTTTGTGAAAACATAGTTCATCAGTTTCTCGCGTTTTCCCACAAATATATCGCTCAGTGTATGTCATATACGTCAGGTAGTTTAGCACTATTGTTAAGAGGCTTGAACGTGTAAATTGTATTATCTGATAGTATTTGCTGTTAAAGGGAACGCTCATAATTTGTATTCAAGAGTGCGTTGCTTTGTGGGAAAGGATCGGTTTCATTAATGTGACTGCGCTAACTTGTTGAAGTGTGTTAGTCAGTGGAAAGAAATTGGTATAATGATTAAATCAATATCAAGGGATAGAAAACGGTGAACATTTGTGATTTATAAGTGATGGGAAAAGAGAGAAACAGTGTGAAATAAATACTTGATAATTCTGGTCACGTCTTTAGCAAAGATATCATTTAAGTTGAGAGTAGGGAAGAGGTACATTTCTTGACAGAAGATCAATGTTTTGGGTCGGTTGAGACGGCACAATGTTATTGATTATTTGGAAAACAAGTTGGACTTTTGTAAAAGCTCGAGATAAGCGAGAAAATTTGGCGACAGTTTAGCTGGAAAATGCAGCGGAAAGATTTATATTTAGTAACATTTCGAGCTTTTCTTCGCTCGTAATGCAAATTAGATATTGATCCAACTTGAGGGCAAACTTGTATAAAAGGGCGCGCATCTTGGGACCTTCACGAATCACTTCGTCACATTCTCAAGAAGTACGGACGGTTTGTGCTGGAATCTGAGGAAAAAAGCCCGGAGTTTTTAGCCCTGAAATTCGATGTTGGATATTACAGAAAAGGTTGCTGGTTATTAACAAAGGTGCAAGTTTGGAAAAAGACGGACTGGGAATAGGAGATGTAAGTAGATTTTTAGTTTTAGTTATGCTAGTTAAGTTATAGAAACTGATGTGTGGTTTGTTGGGAATATGTGTCCCTGTTCTCGGTGTATTTTAACCACCGGAGGGGAGTGTTTTATGAACGTTAAAACCGTTCATTCAAATCGTAAGTTGTGGATTATTAGTACTTGTACCGTGTGTGATAAAACCCGATTTACTTGGTTTTATTTGCAAAGCCCACATCCTTTGGGGCCCGATTCAAATTGTTCCGCACCGGAGGTGTTGCCGGACTTAGGCTCATTTGAAACAGAGAGAATATTAAACACGGAAAAGGAAACGGATAGTATACCGATAGCCAGTCCTGATTCGGGAAGCTGTCGGGAGCAAATTGCGGTACCTACCGCTGCAGTGACGGAATTTCCACAACGAAGTTGGGATTCACTCATTGAATTTGCCAATACTGCGTTGGCACATACACTTGACACTCAACAAGCCACCACAGATGTTCAGGCTAGAGCCGATGCGTAAAAATTGATATGTCCCTTAAGGGAATGCAATGTTAATAGAAAATGGATGTTTATTTTGTTCGGATTACTTGGCCACGAGCCGTTTATTGCTAAGGCAGGGTTCACACAAGGTGGGCCAAGCCTCAATGTATTGTCTAGGGAATTGTGAATAAATTCTTTATTATTGTGTTTTAAAAACTGGTTGTGGATTGAGTTCTTTTAGTTAGAATATAGCAAACAAAAGCCGAAAACCCCTGGGTACCTTTCCCGGACCTGTGGTGAATATTTCCTCCGGCTCGGCCAGTATTAAGACTCCCCATTTTAGTTTAGAGAATATGAAAGTTTACCGAGATACATATTTTAGAAAAGGGTCCGGCCGGAAGGATTGAAAAAGCAAAAATATATTGGGCGTGAAGTGGAGACGTCCTTACATGGTGGAGAACCCGGGCATCGATCCCGGTACTATTCTTATTATTATTGTAACGATACTAGCATGTAAACACAATGCATTTTCAAAATTAATGATAGGTACCTTGGCCACTGAAAAGGCGGATGCAGAGATTATTAGACCATTATTACCGGCCAATCAGCCCACCGTGTTAGACACCTCAGCCAATATTGAAATTCCAAAAACATTGTGGATTTGCTTACTGATGATCATTTCCTTGCTAATCATCCTTAAGATCGCTAAATTTATCTATAAACTTTGCAAGAAGAGTTCATATTGGAATTCGCCTATGCGATTTTTCACTAGAAATTACACGCCCATTCGAACTGAAGTCCTTCTCGAACTTACTAGTACATCAGGCTATGTTGTTCTAAAACTCTTCGATTTTCAGGGCCCTCCGCCTGACGGAACTATCGCTTCACCAAATGTTATTATCCAGGATTACATCATTACTTGTTGCACCGCTCACTTACGAGTTGACTGGCAAGATACCATCTTTCAGGTGAATCAGTCTCCATATCGTTATCGGCTGCCCTCTATCATCCCCATTCCAATGGGAATGTTTACTCGGACTCAAAAGATTACCACGTCTCCTGATTGCCATGCAAATCTGTTATTTGGTGCCACAGGGTTATATACCCGTGTCGAACTGATTGTAGAGGACTTTCCTGAAATTCATTCTTCAGGAACTCCTAGTTCCAAAATCAGAGAAGAAAGTGTATAAATTGTTGACTAATCCATATATGTATGTTTCGTTTTCCTTCCAGAAACACAGATCTCGGATAGAAACTTGAACCCCCCCCCCGGAGGTAGAACTTTTGGCCGCATTTAAAATTTAAAAAGAAAAAGTGAGTGGAAACCATGTCGTCTAACAAATATATAGAAATTGAAGTGAACGCCTCTAGGTTGGCCTCACAGAGTGAATTAGTTGCAAATATGATAAAATATAGAAATCACCCCTCTTTCCATGCATGTCCGACTAGTGGAGAAGACATGCTTCTCCAGATACCATATCCGATAGAATTCAAATCTATCTTAGATCAGTCAAAAGTACCATTTGATGTTTTAATGGACTGCATAGATTATCTTTCAAAAGGGGCTAGACCCCGAATCATGAATCGTCATGACTGGAGAAACATTTTAAAAGTTGCTGTTTACTTGGAGGCCAGGAATTTAGTTTATTATGTTTTAGGTCAAAGAATTAACTCTTACACCTTTACCAGAATTTATTTGGCTTTGAAAAGTTATTATCCTAGAAGTCATGAATACCTTCAAATTCTTGAGAAGTGGTTGTGCGATAAATTATCGCTGGAACATGATGATTTCCATCTTACAGGAGACCTTCCGTTTGTTTTAACCACTACTGGGTGGATATTTTTAGACTTTTTTATTATTGATTTCGATTTCGAACATAATTACTTTTGGGCACCATATAAGAAAAAGCAGACAAGAAAATGTGCCCTGTGTCAAAAGATTATCCCACATAAATCTCATGTTCGGGGTTCAAAGCAATTTGTACAGCCAACACCGTGCTGTGCTGTTCTTACTCATCTAACGTGCTATCATAATTTTCGACAAGAAAGTCAGCCAATTACGCTAAGAAATTGTCCTAATTGTAAAATAAATATTAAATTTGAACGAGGAATTCTGGTTGAACCACGCCTACAAGACGTGGCTGACTTTATTTTCTTTCATCCTATGTTATTAACACGCCGAGATGATGTACAATTAGTATCCCTACCCCCATTTCCAGGAAGATTTCGTCCAGGAAGATTATAGATAATATACATATATATTTTATATATTTTACTTTTCACAGACAAGCCTGTCTTGGAAAACCAAAATCAGTAAGTTTACTAAAATGTCAACAGAAAGTACCGATGACCGAAGAAAAGTATCCCCAAGGGTATGGGATGACTGTAAACTGTTTTTACAGCCACCCATTGGACCCCATGCTTGGGTTGTAAACCATAAATGGGAAGATATTTTTGAGGTAGCTTTCTCTTTGGGAGCGCAACACTTGTTCGAGCACATTATTCACAAACATCTAAGATTCGCAAATATTGCCAATATGTTTGACACATTTGCCCAAACGTTTGGGTCCACTCACCTATTTTGTCAAACCTTATTAAGAACCGTAGGAAAACTCCTATCGTTGGATGAAAACGACTTTGTATATCAAGGGCAAGAACTTTTCGTAATTGGCCTTTCAGGTATACATTCAATTGATTATTATATTGAAAATTTCCAGTACGAAATAGATGATTTTTGGAATAGCCGAGAAAGTAAGGATAATAGGTGCATGAGTTGTTGGATTCCCATTATCAAAAGTACATTCATTAGAGGAAAAGATGCAAAATGTGCAGTGACATTATGTTGCCAAACATTATATCATTTAAATTGTGTTCAAAACACAGCACATCATTATATATGTGAAATGTGCACCCAGGACATTTATCATCCTTTAAGAGCTTTTGATAGTGAAGAATTTACGTTTAAGTATGATAAGCCGAACTTGAATACCAGACATGATAAGCATTTCAAACAATCTTCCCCTAATGTTTCAGATTGAAGACGAACATCATGAGCTTTTTATGCGGATTGGAGGACTTAGACCAGGCTGAGCTTTGTCAAAATTCGAAATATTTTGAAGCAATGAGTCGCTTTGATGAACTCAGCTTACCTCCTCTGAGAAGCATGAATTTGCTAGAAAATGAAGAAACAAAAACTATATACGCAGCAGCATTGTGCTATATAGGAGGACAGGAAGATGTTGAGTTAGATTATCTACTGTTCGTAGATACATCTCCAATAAAAATAATCGCACATTATCTTTTGAGTGCGAAATTAGCGTGCTTTATAATTCAATATATCGCACAGTCAAAAGAACATGCAGAACTATTAATATTTCTTCTTAACGTCTGGGGCACCGAGAATCGGTGGGTAGACATGGCCTTGGTCCATCTTGCTGACAAATATGGTCTAAATATTAATAAAATTATGGAATTGGCAACTCCTAACCACCCAAAATTAAAAGGCACATATATTAAACGTAATTTGTTTCAGCATTTCCGAAACTACACGAGACGGAATACTCGTTTTTGGTCTTTTCATAATACCATACCTCCATGTGCAATATGCCATCAAGACATTGGCAAATTTTCAAAATTTACAGGGCAATTTCAATCTTGCCAGTTTTTGCCTTGTTGTTTTAAACTCATACACCAAAATTGCTTTAAAAAAATGTTACCAATATGGTCATGCTGTGTCTGCCAAACACTTTATACTGGAGAATCCTTCTCTAAACTTCTGCAGCCCCGAGCCGAAAATCTGCGGTCTAAGGAAAGACAGTTATGTGGTGTTTCAGTTTCGGCCATTTTCCCAGAAGTTTCTGATCCAAATTCGAAACAATGCAAAATTAAATCTTAGTTAAATATAATAGTTGAAAGATAATAAGCTACAGCATTCAACTGGTATGCATTATGGTCGCATACTAGTTGAATGAAAAGGAAGTTAACCATTCCTTGCTTTCTGGAGGTTACCCAGAGGACGGAAGTATACACACAGGGCGTTCCCATGTGAATACACCTCCCCTCCGCCCTGTATTACAACTTGCATGGAGAGCGATTTATATTTTTAAGATTATATATTGAATATTAATAGAAACTTGGAATAGTATGTGAGATATACACATCTGCATGAAGTTAAGATTACTTATGTAACTTGTATATTATAATATAGAACAACCGGAATAGTAATTATTCTACAACTAGTTACACGAATTGAGAACTACTTTTTAAGACTATTAGAGTCTACCATTCCTTCTATATCGATAAATATATTGGTATTGGTAATAAATTACCACAAGTGGTTCTATTACATTACTTATGTGAACTTAGAATTGTTCGTCATAGTCGTCATCATCCACCTCCAGAAGGGAAGATGAGCTAAATGTTCCAAATCAATGTGGACTAATAACAACAGAAACGTAAAAAGGGTCATTAAGATTTGACCTTGACCGGAACCATTCAGGAGAACAACAACGTGTGCCAAGTTTTCAACGCTAACACCAACGACAACAGTGTTATAGCAATGAACTTTTACTAGCGGTTCCAGAATGACATACAAATAACTCATGGAAGTATGTTTCCGGATAATCAAAACAATGGTTGTATACCTTTTCCATTTACTATTTTGAATTGAGAAATAGTTATCATATAGCCCTACTGTCCTCCTTCATCTATAACAGGAGATCGATCTAACCTAATCCCTGGTTAGGGTACAGAAGGTACTGCCAGGTGAATGCCTCTCTTAAAATTTTTGGCAGTTAAATTAAATTGAAGTCCGACATGGGGACATGTCGGTTCAGAAGGCGAGGTAGATTATGTGACAAGGGGGCTACACAAAAGATAACTAAACTAAAACCAACCAACAAAAAAAAAAAAAAATTGTTTTTACAACCACTTGTTGTGTAAACATGCATCCATAGAGGGAACTTGTAGAACAGTGTTGTGCGCGTGTGTTATGAACATTTTCCTTGGAACACGAAGTGCGCCGATTGTGAACAACGTTGGTTAACTTTGAACAACTTTGAACAACTTTGGTGAACTTTGAACAACTTTGAACAACTTTGGGGAGCTGTGAGCGAGTTTGAGATAAACTTTGAAAAACTTTGACAAACTTTGAAAATGTTTAACTGAGACTTCATGTTGACCCAGGAGGGTCAAATTCTCTAAAGGAGAGGTGTGTTAAGAGGCTTGAACGTGTAAATTGTATTATCTGATAGTATTTGCTGTTAAAGGGAACGCTCATAATTTGTATTCAAGAGTGCGTTGCTTTGTGGGAAAGGATCGGTTTCATTAATGTGACTGCGCTAACTTGTCGAAGTGTGTTAGTCAGTGGACAGAAATTGGTATAATGATTAAATCAATATCAAGGGATAGAAAACGGTGAACATTTGTGATTTATAAGTGATGGGAAAAGAGAGAAACAGTGTGAAATAAATACTTGATAATTCTGGTCACGTCTTTAGCAAAGATATCATTTAAGTTGAGAGTAGGGAAGAGGTACATTTCTTGACAGAAGATCAATGTTTTGGGTCGGTTGAGACGGCACAATGTTATTGATTATTTGGAAAACAAGTTGGACTTTTGTAAAAGCTCGAGATAAGCGAGAAAATTTGGCGACAGTTTAGCGGGAAAATGCAGCGGAAAGATTTATATTTAGTAACATTTCGAGCTTTTCTTCGCTCGTAATGCAAATTAGATATTGATCCAACTTGAGGGCAAACTTGTATAAAAGGGCGCGCATCTTGGGACCTTCACGAATCACTTCGTCACATTCTCAAGAAGTACGGACGGTTTGTGCTGGAATCTGAGGAAAAAAGCCCGGAGTTTTTAGCCCTGAAATTCGATGTTGGATATTACAGAAAAGGTTGCTGGTTATTAACAAAGGTGCAAGTTTGGAAAAAGACGGACTGGGAATAGGAGATGTAAGTAGATTTTTAGTTTTAGTTATGCTAGTTAAGTTATAGAAACTGATGTGTGGTTTGTTGGGAATATGTGTCCCTGTTCTCGGTGTATTTTAACCACCGGAGGGGAGTGTTTTATGAACGTTAAAACCGTTCATTCAAATCGTAAGTTGTGGATTATTAGTACTTGTACCGTGTGTGATAAAACCCGATTTACTTGGTTTTATTTGCAAAGCCCACATCCTTTGGGGCCCGATTCAAATTGTTCCGCACCGGAGGTGTTGCCGGACTTAGGCTCATTTGAAACAGAGAGAATATTAAACACGGAAAAGGAAACGGATAGTATACCGATAGCCAGTCCTGATTCGGGAAGCTGTCGGGAGCAAATTGCGGTACCTACCGCTGCAGTGACGGAATTTCCACAACGAAGTTGGGATTCACTCATTGAATTTGCCAATACTGCGTTGGCACATACACTTGACACTCAACAAGCCACCACAGATGTTCAGGCTAGAGCCGATGCGTAAAAATTGATATGTCCCTTAAGGGAATGCAATGTTAATAGAAAATGGATGTTTATTTTGTTCGGATTACTTGGCCACGAGCCGTTTATTGCTAAGGCAGGGTTCACACAAGGTGGGCCAAGCCTCAATGTATTGTCTAGGGAATTGTGAATAAATTCTTTATTATTGTGTTTTAAAAACTGGTTGTGGATTGAGTTCTTTTAGTTAGAATATAGCAAACAAAAGCCGAAAACCCCTGGGTACCTTTCCCGGACCTGTGGTGAATATTTCCTCCGGCTCGGCCAGTATTAAGACTCCCCATTTTAGTTTAGAGAATATGAAAGTTTACCGAGATACATATTTTAGAAAAGGGTCCGGCCGGAAGGATTGAAAAAGCAAAAATATATTGGGCGTGAAGTGGAGACGTCCTTACACTATTATACAGAGACTAATTTGTGCACTTTAACGCCGTCATTTGATGGAAACAGTTGCTGGTACTGAAAATGCTAATCGGCAGCCGTCGCTGAAGTTCGGGAGCACAGATTGCCTTCGGAGAATATCCTCCTGCATTGAAGACGTGATTTGATTGGTCGATTGCCAGAGGTCGCCGGACATGACCCCTATAGGCATTACTTCAGATCTACTAGCGGAGCGGCATGATAGGTCTTATTTTAATCAGACTGAATAAAGACCATCCTAAAGAATTTCGACGTCACGATGGCGTCATAATTACCCATATCGGTGCGGAAAAGCGGAAAACACGACCGCCGTTAAAATATTTGACCTATTTCCAGAAGGGAACGGAATTATGGACCAAAACTTGCTGGCATTATATCTTATTGTAACGAAAGTGCAGAATGACAACGACCCCTTGGGTTCCCCTTTAATAAATCACAGCTGGTGTAATGACATGTGACTATATGTGATATTGAAAGTGACATTGTGTTTATGTGTGCGGTTCACTTACCTGATGGAATTCAACGCTGTAATTTTCCTAGAATGAACTATAATAATCCGGGAGACAGACAAATGCCTCGAAATCCCGGTGAAGTTATCTCAAACGATCAGTCGGGACGGAAAAAGGGACTCTGGTGAGCTCACTTGCTTCGCTGTAGATGACGTCAGTCAGGAATCCGGAAGTCGGTTTCAGAGAATATGCAGATGAGGAACAGTGAACTTTGCGGTCGTCGTGTGAATTAACTAGAGGGAGTTGGAAGCTGAGATTTACCAGTTACGTCCGTTATGAATTATGGTTTGTTCCTCCATAGCCATATTTATCCAGCGAAGTCCAGATAAACTGATCGGGGGAAGTGTGATTCTTTGACAATAAAGAGGGCGCTGGCATCGTCGACTTGTTTCTACCTTTATCTGCAGGAGAACGTTCTGTTTCTACCTTTATCCACAGAAGAGCGGTAGCCCTATATAAGCCGGACTCCCGCTGAAACGACAGAGACCAGCAGAAACTCCAAGGTGAGAGGACGCATCGAATCTATTGGGGAGAAGAAATCCAATACATTGCCGGGCCGGAGAAGGGCCGCGATCAGGCCGCCGAATTGGTGCCGCCGTCGGGCCGGGACCAGGCCGCCGAATTGAAGAAGTGTCGCCGCCGAATCCTATAGCATCATTGCATACATTTACACTCACTTACACGTCCGGGCTGTGTTTATTCTTCTCCGATCTCTACCTATCTCAACCGTATCGCACAGTTGTGTGGGTATTGCGCTGGGAGTTAGAGTATAGACACTTATCGTCAATGGTCGTTCCTATCTCTACTGCACGGTAATGCAGGCTCAGCTCTGGGAATTAACTAACGGCGTTAGTGTGGATAGCATGGCCATACCTTTATGGTATCGATTAAGCTGTATCCGGTAGGAGACACTCGTCTCTGTGAAGAGGGTACAGCTAGGCAAATCATACACAGTTCCTACCTAAACAATTATTCATGCACACACGTACTTAAATACACAACGTACAGGTTGAAATATATTCACGCTAACACCCACAAAATATAGGTTCGAGCCTATAGCTTGATAAATATACATCTACCCCTTCAATCGTACGATTACAAGCGTCTAGTCCGTCATTCATAATCCAGCCGTCGTCCATTAGAGAATATCCGCGTCCATAATCCAAAGACCTATTCCATTTCCATATAACAGTATTAGCACCAAATTCAAAAAGACAAAAGTATACATAAACATAGGCTTGTTTCCTGCAAGAGAGAAGCGGTCAACAATTTTCAATGATGCCGGCAAGACATCATGATGTTCCAAAATACCAAATCCGTATCGCTGATCAGTATTCTTAATCCATAATATTCGTTATAGAGTCGTCATCTAAAAATGATGTACCTCAGCCACGCTTTGATTGTGTCTGTTCATATGAGTACCATGAGGATCTTGAAGTACATGGGCTCATACGGCCCCTAGCCCCGGGTTAAGCGGAATTAGACACATGTTACGAAACGTAGCGCCATAGATCTTGCACGCCACGTTCGTATTTTGCTATCAGCATGCGATATGTATCGCCAAATTTGAGAAACTTTGAGTGGAGGCGCTTGGTGGAATAGCCCTGTTTTATAAGTTTCTGCAACAATGTTTTGTGACGTTGATTAAAATCATCACATTTAACACAGGATCTAGCAAATGCTACTAAGCGAGATATGTATACGCCATATGCAGGTCCCACTGGAATATTACTGTCCAGAAAGGGATAGTTTACGATGTCGAAATTGTAATCATCTCTTTGTCATAAAGTCGACGAGAGAGAATGCCCGCTTCATTTTTATAGAGATAGAGATCTAAATAAGATGTGCCTGTAGGGCTATCTGTAGTTTCCTTCAAATCCAGTGAAGGTGGATATATATCCTTCACTGCGTCATTTATATAGCGATTATCCACAGCGAGAAGATCGTCTATATAGCGTTTGGTGAACGATTATCCATTCTCGCCTCCATAAGCAGTCTCTCACCACCCTGTACATATATTGAGTAATTCACGGCCAATCATAGATTACTACTGTCTCATACAGTAGTATATAAAGGGGGAATCCTTGACTAGATGCCCATCTATTGCGGATGACCATGCAGTAGTATAGAGAGAGGGTTCAAGGGCCAGCTGACCATACAGTAGTATAGAAGGAGAGTTCCTATACCGGTTGACCATACAGTAGTATAGAGAGCGGGTGCCGATTTCAGGTGCCCATACAGTAGTATAGGAAGAGGGTTACTAGACCAGGTGCCTACCCATCCACCGTGTGTTATCGATGTCCGATCCTACGTAGACCGTGTAGCCGCGAACTCTAGCCTTTATGATTCGTCCTTGGAGCCGGGCCGCGGAGTGAGTCGCCGTGAGCGGGGTCGCTGAAGCCTGGGGGGTGTATTCCTACGAATGCCGTCTGCTGCTGTGGTGAGCCGTGCAGTTGAATAGTCCTGCGGTGTTACAGAGAGACGGGCCGGTGCCGTAGAAGCCTTTGTACTGTGATAGTACTGTCGTGCCCAGGCCGTCCGCATCCATTGACGGTTATCAACGCTTGGAGGGGCTTAGTCGTGTAAGACGAGACACGACGACGACGAGAAGTCCATACCACCCGAGGGAGGAAGACCGGGGGAAGGAAGACACACGTCGGACATAACCACGGAGGGGCCTAGTCGTGTAAGACGAGACACGACGCAGTGTTCATCCATACGGGAGTGAACGAAGACCTGGGGAAGGAAGACAGACGCTGGACCTTACCACGTATATCTGGGGAAGGACGATAGACGCTGGATCCTACTGCAAAGCCCTGGGGAAGGAAGATAGAAGCTGGACCCATCCATGAGAGAACCGGTCGTGACCAGACTGTGGCTGTGACCAGGCCTGCTCGCGAAATAGCTAGGGCTATCTATTTTGTATATATTTTCTATTGAACTTCGGTTAATGATAACTATAAGAGTACAGATAATTCATAGAGTAGGGATCTTCTTTGCAGGGATTGTACGCTACCACGATTTGAATCCTGTATACCTGCTCAAAGAATTATATGTCAGTATTGCATTAATTTGCTTTGGTTGTCATTACAGGTCTTCCTTTCCAACTTCCTTGATCCAGACAAGGTGACAGGTTGAATCGAACTCCTTCGTTGGCCAGGATCAGTGCCCGAGTGCGTTCCCAGTAGCCTAACAGTTTGTCTTGGGGACCCTGCGCACTCTGTGGATCTGAAACATCCATTATCCCACGTATAGAAGTAAAAAACGTTTCATTATCATACTGGGGTTATTTTAAGTTATTGCGAAGAAGCTTAATGACAAAGAATCATGACATCACAAAATAGGTACCTTCAATAACATATAGGCACACGGTGAATTTGGGGTTGGGATAAACTTCGTCCTTTTAACATCGTCAACTCTACGACTACTGTAACAATATGGATGGAAAGATGCCTCTGTGGCCTATCGAAATAAGGGACTTGCCAAGATTTTCGAGATATGGCGTCATCATGATGTCATAATAACCTCATAAAATACATTCATTTTCACCTATATTTAGTTCGGTTGAATACTTTACAAAAAGAACAGGACGGAAAAGTCACTCATTCCAGAATAAGTCATCTCGATAGTATTGTACTCAGAACAAAGTTCCAGGTTTAACATATCAGAAGTCTAAGTGAACAGTGTTGCAGGAAAACAGCGAAATCGGGAAAACTAAATGGTCACCATTCATGAAATAAATCACCATTACGAGCTGATTCGATTGGGATAGAATCCGGTCATATGGTTCTCTTGGTACATGTGTCTATGAGAATGCCGTGGTAATTATCATGAAAAGTTGATAGGAAAAATAGGATTCAGCGTCAGGTGATATAGTTTTTCAAGTCAAGATCATTGCTCACCATAGAACAGTGCAGTATAATAAAACTGTCATGAAGCCATAATAAAATAACGCGGGTTTATCCAGGGTTTGGCATACATGATATGTAAGATGATCTATCGGGGCGTCCTGCTTAATATCGTTTACTATGCCTTCGCAAAGCATCACTAAGGTTGAAATCTGTGCAAAGTAATGTCATATCCTACTCTTATGGTATGCATAAATACATGTCAGACCCTGCATGCTTTCTGAAACTAACATTTAATGACTGTACTGTACTGTATAAGTTGGGAAAAACGGGGCAGTTTATACTTATCTTATCTGTTGCTTCATTACATCATGCCTGGGAACATTACAGAGAACAACAATGGATAACATAACAATATAAAAGCTCCTCCTCACACACCTACACACATACTGCGGACACCTCACGCGATCCATTCGGAGCAATATCGGATCATCTCGACACCAATACGTTCCTTCCAATGCGCTTTTTCCACTGCACATGCGCAAATGGACGGTATTTCCACAACACACACAGTCGGATGCTCCCCCACAAATATTTCAGCATGACACCCCATGCGACCTCCATTCCAATGCTCTTTTCCCAAAATTGTCTGTCTGCTTATGCGCAGATTGACGGTATTTCCACTACACACCAGATCAGTCGGATGCTCCCGTATGAGTGCTACACACTGATACCTCAAAAGACCCGTTCGGTCAATATTGGTTCATCCCGAGACCAAAACGCACATTACAATGCCCTTTCTATACTACTCCACGGCTGCGCATGCGTGCAATAGCCTTACTTTCACTCCACATCCGTCCGGTCTGACACTCCCATAAACATGCATTCCCGGAAATGTCAACAAACTGAATGGGGATCTGGAGGTCCATTAATCAAGGGGCGTGACCTTTGATCCGGACAATGCCCAGTGCGATATCAGTTAACATTGAAGTAACTAAAGGAATAAATCGGCCGTATTCAGAAACGGAAATGTTCGAATCAGGGGAGATAACCAGGAATTGGGACAACAGAATTATCGCCACTGAATACGACAGAACTTCACCTTTTACTACTACTTATAGTGAAGTGGATTGCAAACTTCAATCTGAAAGTACAGCAGGATGGCACTATAGATATCAACAACTATAAATGTTTGTGGTCAAAAACAGTCGACTTTGCTCAATATCATCTTTGCTTGCTAAGGGCATTTCACGTTTCACTTGAACCTACCCTTAGCTTATCGCTATGGTTCGGCATGTATTTCACACGGCGTCACCTATCGGCCACAAAACAAAAAAACGAATATCTGGAGAGAGATAATCCTGTTCCCAGAGCGTCAAGTCACATGTCCGCCCCATTTAAACGAGCCAATGAAATTATATGTATTTACATATTTGGAGCTGGGCATCTCAGACATCAAACATGTTAGTTCCACTTGATTGCACGAGGTGCAAGACTGGGGGATTCTACACAAGCCCAAAACGAAGTTGTGCGAATTAGCTATTTTATTTCTCACTCTAATGGAGCATGCTACTTCGTTTTTCTTAAGAAAAATTATATCACAAACGGCCTAACATATTTGAAAAAAAACCTCTGCGGCAGTTCACAGGAAAATGATATGCTTTTTATTTTGTGATGGGGCACCTCGAGTCCCACCAAGGGATCATTTCAATTGATCGCTTTCTAGAGTAGTATCTTCGTTTTTTGAATGTGATTGCGCCGATGTCGGATCCCACGGGACCAGTGGGATGTGACCATTTTGGAAACGCTCTAATATACTCTGATGTCATCCGTTACAGACGAGCGTCCGGGACCCTGTTTTGAGGAATAAAGTGTACACCTCCCCCCCCCCGCCTATATATCATTTTAGTCTGGCAGATACGTAACAAAAAATGGGTCGATTGTGCACTTTGTGATAAAAGCATGAAACTTTGCATAGTGCAGAGAAACACATATTATTCATTTTTAGTGGGGGAGTCCGGCTTGAAAATTCGTGATAGGCCGCCATCTTGGATTTCAAAATGGCCGCCATTAGAAACCATAACATTCGCATAGAAGGTAAATTTAAACGGCTATCCCCACATTTGCGTATTTAAGGAGGCTGATCAACACACATTTGTTGCACCAGAACGAACGGATTTTAAGATGGTGGCAATTTTTTTTCAAAATAGCTGCCGAGAATTGCTTATTTCGACGGTTATATGTGACTTAGGTGAATCGATAGACAACAATCTACTTTTGGGTGACTTAAAATAAAAAATTTGGCATCAGTGGACACTCATTCACGTAGTTGATACCGGCAATATATAAAATTAGTCATATTTGAGAGGGAAATCCTAGCACAATGTGGGCTGACCTTGCTGCATCTACAGTTTATCATACCGCCACATCATCTACTACTGATAGAATGCGCTGGTTTCTGAAAACGGACACCAAACTGACTGTCATTCATCTTTGGTATACGTTCCCTACCCAAACTTACTCAGAGAAACTTCTCCTGAAGAACGGAGAAGAAACCAAGTCCAAATGAGACGGGCCTGAACGGCGGGTCGCTATACGGTCTCCCTTCGGTGGGAAGCTCTTTCATACCTCTGCTAACAACAATAGTCCCATTGCTACTTGTATGATCAAACAGTAACACAGAATAACATCGTAGACAATAGCATTCTTCAACAAGGCCGACCCTGGCTCAACCTTCGACAACTCGCGGCACAGTCCACTTAGTTGAGTCAGTTGAGTATGATTAGGTCATACAGGTACATGGACTAGATACGTTCCTTGGCGAGATTTTTATGGTTAAAAATCCCTGATAGTACACCATCTTGGATATCAAGCTTTTCGCCATCAGTGAACATTCAAGCCTAAAATGGATATCTGATATATGTACAAGGCTGGTTTACACATTGCTTTAGCCGACAAAATTGATTAAGGGACTTCTACTGTGTGAAACAATGCCCAGTCTGAGACGACCACCATTATGATAAACATGGATACTAAAATACTAAAAAAAAAACTAAATCTGATAATCCCTTCATTCTTCTTCAAGATTCAGCCAGTGGAAGTGGCATGATCAATATCAGTTGATTCTGCCTTGGCGATATTGTGTCCAGCCCTGTCTGGTCTTGATAGGCGATGTCCTCGAAATATTCTCCCTACACCTGGAGCTAAACGGCTGAAGCTTACCACAGTATGTCTGGTAAAGCTCTATTCCTTAACCTTGCCTTTCAAGAACAGATTACTGTGATGGGGTTTTTGAGATCCCGTCATGTCCCACGGCTAAGCTTTTCGGTGATATGTTGCAAATCTATAGTATTATGCATGCATGTCCAGAATGTTCTCAATAGGCAATGCCACCAGACAGAGAGTTTCAGTCACAAATGTTGTAAAGTTCATGATATAAAGTTCCCCGACATTAGTATGGAATAAATTTTCATCAAATATATTGATATATTTCTTTTGAAACATCCGGAATTCATCACTGTAGTTACAATAGAAATACCATATGACATGCTGAGATTATCCTCGAAGTTATTTGGGTTAGCAATTATTCGTCATTTGTGATAGGTTAGGCATATTTTTTTGTCGACGCGATGAACTGGTCTCGTGTCTAGGGATCCCATGTCCCCATGGCGCATCCAAAATAGATATATGGGAATTTCACCAAATGAGTCGCCTTAACCCAGGCTTCCGCCCTATGGTAATGCGGGGTGTGGGTATATAACTGGGCGTGTTCAACCAGCAGTGGAGTCCTAAACAGAGGAACCAATGGGATAGAGACATGGGGTTTCACCCAAAGAGTCGCCTGGAGCCAGGCTTCCACCCTAGGGCAATGCGGGGTGAGTGTGTAGGACTGCGCATGCGCCACCAGAAGTGGATCCATGTACGGAGAAACCCTGGAGCTAGAAACATAATGAGTCCACTAAATGAGTCGCCCGCTGTAATGTGGGATGCGGGAATATGGCTGTACTTTGCGCTCATTAAGTTCCCTTCCCTTTAAGCAAAGGATGTTCGGCCTTAAAAAGGACCGTTGATTGATTTTATAGAATTTTCTCACTATTTAGGGAGAATGGACTGACGTAATGCCTGGTCGATGTCCAGTCATACCGGTAGTCAGGAGGGTGGTGGTCTGGTTTCGCCCCTGCAACCCAGGTAGACTGTCCTCGATCTTTCGGGTTTATACACACCCGTGTTTCCCCACCTCGGAGTCTTATCAACATCACCTCTGGGGACTGCATCGGTGGTCAGACACCCGACTTACATATTCGCGTCGTCTTCCTGGTCTTGACCCGCGCCGCAAACTCTAACGTTTTTACATTCCAGCTTTGGCTCTTGTAGCTATAACTGGTCATGATCCTTCCTCGTACACGGAATGCCAGCTCTTAACCTAGATTGTGTGTTTTGTGTATAATAGGTAACGAGCCTGAACAAGTGGCCATCAATTACCGATGCTTGAACATAAATCTGGGATTGGTATAGGCCAGTCAATTAGCCGGCTGGGAAAGTATCCAGTGGCCTAGGATGGGTTCAAATGTAGCCAATCAGTCGATCGATGACAGCCGTTCGCGGTAAAACACTTCCGTTTGTTCCACCCCGACATTGTCATGCTCCTTTCCCATGTGCTGGGCTGTGTCCTGGTAAAATATTGGGGCTGTCAAATGAGATTTTTAGGCTCTCGCTCATACGACAACAGCGTTTCGATGTAGGCCCGATAAGAGTACGTGATGATCGAGTCACTGATGATTTTGTTGCTGAGCGAAATATGCACCTTTTGAAACATAGAGTGCAGCCAGAGATTCGCCGGGCCCACCGTTGCATTGTCGACGATCTTGGGACCATCCCCATTGAAGATCTTGGTTTTCGCATTCAAGTACGTATGGGCTAAATCCAGCGTGAACTCGCTGGAACCTGTTTCGTTGATGCTGGAGAGCTCATAAAACATTCCATGTAATGGCTCCCCTTGAAGATCCTCCAGTTCATACACTCGAGGTTGTCGGGGTACTGATTAGCTCCAGTTGGGGAGGTAACTCTTCGCGAACTTGTCCTTGACTTTTCAAGATCGGGCACTGCCCGATCTTGAACACTGCCTTTCGTCTTGGCTGTGGTGGCATGGGGTACAAGATACGCCAGACTTGGGCTTCGTTACGCTTTGTAATGATGATGAGTGATCACTGAATACTCTGGTGATAGGCTCGATTGTAACCGACAAGAAAGTTTGGGAGGACATCGATTTACCGCCTTGTTATGCTATAGGTGAAATATTTGTACACGCGGCTTTTGAGCGTCCTATTGAGCCTTTCCATAACGGAAGCCTCGGTCTCGTTGTACGTGTGAAAGAAGAACACCTTCTGGGATTTCAGAACCTTTGGAATGGTCTGTTGAGGAATTCCGTTCCGCGGAAATACAAGGGTTTGCGATCCGTCTTGTAGGATTCACCCCTGTTTTCGTCCGGATGAGAACGACCCACGCATAGCTCGAAAGGATATCGATGCATGTCAAGTTACACCGATCGACCGAATCCGCTTGCCATTGAGCTTCTGTACCTCCAACGATTATCCGGATCCGTCAAAAATTCGCGGCGAACAGCTTGATATTAAGCATACGTGTCGTACCAACCTAGGACTTGGGCTCGTTGTATGCCCTGGGATTTACGGCTCGATAGATGGCTGACAATGCAACATAGGTAGCTGGCATGTCGGGGCTGTAATACAACGTGTCCAACACCTTCTCCTAGATCTACATGGGGGGAAATGACGAAAGGCCCGAGCTCTATCGTTTTTTGGCATATATCTTGGGACGGGGTAGGGGTTTCTTTCTGGTTTCTTTCTTTTTCTTCTGCAAGCACATCGTAGATGGCACGTGGCCAGTCGAATTCGTCTGATGACAGCTATGTATGTACCTGACCCACATCCGCCACGACATCTTCCAACGTGAACCATGAAACAGGATGAAGGATAAAATGCACTGTACTCCCATCTAGCCTAGCCAACGGAGGTAAGAAGGAACGGACGTACACATCGTGACACAACTGGATGAGATGGCAGTCCAGTTCACCATACAACACACACTTGAATTTGGCCTAACCCTTCCTGCAAGGGCGAACATAAGCCGGACGCGGTTGGGTCCGCATCACAGATGTGTATCTCTTCCATGACATCGACCTTATCCGCATAGACGTACAGGAAGACCTGAGAAACGCATGTAGTATATGCCCCGTCGTGGTCAGTCCGTGAATGACACAATATATGGCTCTCCGTCGTGTTTATAGAGAGGAAAAGTCCGTGAAAGGCCATTTTCGACATGGCTCCCCGACATTTTAATCCGATCAAAGAATCGGGTAATCTATCATTTTAATCACGAAAGAAGTAAGGTTTGTCTTCCTCTCCATCAGCCATTTGGTTTTGGTGCTTTGTTGTCGGGCCCATTCCAAAGCATCTAAATTCGCCAGGTGGGCCAGTACACGGTCCGTAATGGTGAAGGGTTATTCGTACACGCGGGTATTGTGACTGGAGTAAAAGCACCGGAACTGGTCCGTCTCCTAATGCCGTATTAAATAGCCGAAGGTAAAATTTAACTTGAAGGCGGTGGCTTGGTCTTCAAAAATGACATGTGCAGAGTCGGGTAGGCTGGTGTTATCATCTAATCAGAAATTGTACAGGTCTAATAAAGGGCGGTGACCGTGAACACAGTGTCGGATGGGAGGTCAAATAGCATTTGCACATCGTCCTCACAGCGACCTGTATCGGTAACACTTCCGTGTGTGGTTCGTCACCCTCAGTGGAGACTGGATACATGGCGAGCGGTTTCCTGGATCGCCGCCGCGACTTGGAGTAGGATAAGTATGTACAGACTTAATATAAACGGCTCTATTTATTAGCCATCAATACGGTGAATCATGGGATAGTGACATGAAAAGTATACGCCACATTATCTGAGAACATCTAGCGCCGGGGTCGACGTTCCGTTCTGGGTGCGTTCATTTGGGTTCTGACGACGTACCGGCCTCCGTTGTATTCATGCACTTGTCAATGGGTTGACTGAGCATACCGACGGTGAAATACGGGTGTTAAATTTCGCCAGGACATCTTTGTAAGTCAAGAAAGTGAGGAGCGGTTAGTCCCTCGCGTCATCCTCCTTGACGCGGTTGATAATTTGCTCACTGGGATCGGCCTGTTCGTCCTCAATAGCACGAGACCAGGCCAACTGGACGGCTGACTGATCGTCCAGTGTGAACAGCTTGTCCACAATATCCATCACTTTTTCGAATTACAAACGTCTGGTCGGTCATTCATAACTCAGCCGTCGTCCATTAGAGGATATCCGCGTCCATAATCCAAAGACCTATTCCATATAACAGTATTAGCACCAAATTCAAAAAAGACAATCATAGTATACATAAACATGGACTTGACCCCGTACACCATTTTTATCCAGTATTGCGCGTATGTGCAGGGGTCAAAGGTCACTTCCGTTCACGAGACAAAGGACCCGGATGTTGCATTCATAGGCCAATGATCAATACCACCAAATATCCTCTTTATGTATTACTCAGCTCCTAAGGGGTCGAGAAGTGTCTCTTCTTGAAACCCTCGCTACGTAGACGACAGTGAGGTGGGTTTGACTAGAACTGACGTCATGGTGGGCATGCGCAGCCAAAGACTAGTAGAGAAATCGGGCAGTTTAAGGCTGCGCAGGAACTTGTTTTGGCGAGATAGGGCTCATTCTTGCCCCGAATGAGCAGTGCAGGGTGTCGTCTTTAAGCGTTCGACTACGCTTGGGGTGGTTGAGAATGGACTGTGGAGAGGTTGAAGAGGAAGATCGCAGCTTGAGCTACGCGGGGTTGTGTTTATAGCCATCTATGGGTCATCCTGGGTCCCGATGTGGTGTGAAGAGTCTTCTCTTGAATACCGCGCTGTGCAGACGACGATGGAGGTCTGTTTGGTCTGGAAGTCGGGTCGCGATGCACAAGCGCAATCGAGAAGTAGTAGCGAAAGATGGCAGTTTGGAGGTGCGCAGGGGCTTGTTTGAGCGACTGAGGGGTCATACACGGTACAGATGTAGTGTGCTAGGTGCCAAATTGAATTGCTCGTGGTATTGGTGTAGACTACCGCAGGGATGTTGACGGTATGGCGCCCTTGGGCACTCGGGGAGTGGTAGAGAAAGATGAAAATTTGGATGCGCCATGGGGACATGGGATCCCTAGACACGAGCACATAAGTGCCATATCTTATCCGAAATAGCGTGCATGGTCTGTCATTGAACCTCTCTTGGTGTAGTATACGACTCGAATGATGTTCACGCGACTGTGATGTCATATGCGACGTCGTCAGAAGTAGAGAACGTGCAGATTCTCTCCGGTGCGTGCTTGAGACATGTCTACCTACACATATGAGCGACTAGTGGACCTTGGAGAATGAGAGAATCAGCTAGCTACCACTGAGTGAGGCATGCTCATCGCCGGTATTATCGCAGTGAGTCCAGTTCACCATACAACACCCACTTGAATTTGGCCTAACCCTTCCTGGAAGGACGAACATAAGCCGGACGCGGTCGGGTAGGTTCCGCATCACAGATGTCTCTCTCTTCCATGACATCAACCGTATCCACATAGGCGTACAGGAAGATCTGAGAAACGCATGTATTATATGGTCCGTCGTGGTCAGTACGTGAATGACACAATATATGGCTCTCCTTCGTAGTTATAAGGAGGAAAAGTCCGTGAAAGGCCCTTTTCGACATGGCTCCCCGACATTTTAATCAGATCAAAGAATCGGGTAGTCGATCATTTTAGTCACGGAAAAAATAACGTTTGTCTTCTTCTCCATTAGCTATTTGGTTTTGGTGCTTTGCTGTCGGGCCCATTCCAAAGCATCTAAATTCGCCAGATGGGCCAGAGCACGATCCGTAATGGTGAAGGGGTATTCGTACACGCGGGTATTGTGACTGGAGTAAAAACACCGGAATTGGTCCGTCTTCTAATGCCGTAGTAAATAGCCGAAGGCAAAATTTAACTTGAAGGCGGTGGCTTGGTCTTCAAAAATGGTATGTGCAGGGTCGGGTAGGCTGGTGTTATCATCTAATCAGAAATTGTACAGGTCTAATAAAGGGCGGTGACAGTGAACACAGTGTCGGATGGGAGGTCAAATAGCATTTGCACATCGTCCTCACAGCGACCCGTGTCGGTAACACTTCCGTGTGTGGTTCGTCACCCTCAGTGGAGACTGCATACCTGGTGCGCGGTTTCCTGGATCGCTGACGCGACTTGGAGTAGGATAAGTATGTACAGACTTAATATAAACGGCTCTATTTATTAGCCATCAATACGGTGAATCATAGGATAGTGACATGAAAAGTACACGCCACATTATCTGAGAACATCTAGCGCCGGGGTCGACGTTCTGTTCTGGGTGCGTTCATTTGGGTTCTGACGACGTACCGGCCTCCGTTGTATTCATGCACTTGTCAATGGGTTGACTGATCATACCGACGGTGAAATGCGGGTGTTAAATTTCGCCAGGACATCTTTGTAAGTCAAGAAAGTGAGGAGCGGTTAGTCCCTCTCGTCATCCTCCTTGACGCGGTTGATAATTTGCTCACTGGGCTCGGCCTATTCGTCCTCAATAGCACGAGACCAGGCCAACTGGACGGCTGACTGATCGTCCAGTGTGAACAGCTGGTCCACAATATCCATCACTTTTTCGAATTACAAACGTCTGGTCGGTCATTCATAACTCAGCCGTCGTCCATTAGAGGATATCCGCGTCCATAATCCAAAGACCTATTCCATATAACAGTATTAGCACCAAATTCAAAAAAGACAATCATAGTATACATAAACATGGACTTGACCCCGTACACCATTTTTATCCAGCATTGCGCGCATGTGCAGGGGTCAAAGGTCACTTCCATTCACGAGACAAAGGACCCGGATGTTGCATTCACAGGCCAATGATCAATACCACCAAATATTCTCTTTATGTATTACTCAGCTCCTAAGGGGTCGAGAAGTGTCTCTTCTTGAAACCCTCGCTACGTAGACGACAATGAGGTGGGTTTGACTAGAACTGATGTCATGGTGGGCATGCGCAGCCAAAGACTAGTAGAGAAATCGGGCAGTTTAAGGCTGCGCAGGAACTTGTTTTGGCGAGATAGGGCTCATTCTTGCCCCGAATGAGCAGTGCAGGGTGTCGTCTTTAAGCGTTCGACTACGCTTGGGGTGGTTGAGAATGGACTGTGGAGAGGTTGAAGAGGAAGATCGCAGCTTGAGCTGGGCGGGGTTGTGTTTATAGCCATCTATGAGTCATCCTGGGTCCCGATGTGGTGTGAAGAGTCTTCTCTTGAATACCGCGGTGTGCAGACGACGATGGAGCTCTGTTTGGTCTGGAAGTCAGGTCGCGATGCACAAGCGCAATCGAGAAGTAGTAGCGAAAGATGGCAGTTTAGAGGTGCGCAGGGGCTTGTTTGAGCGACTGAGGGGTCATACACGGTACAGTTGTAGCGTGCTAGGTGTCACATTGAAGTGCTCGTGGTATTGGTGTAGACTACCGCAGGGGTGTTGACGGTATGGCGCCCTTGGGCACTCGGGGAGTGGTACAGAATGATGAAAATTTTGGATGCGCCATGGGGACATATCCATCTCTAGATCCCTAGACACGAGCACATAAGTGCCATATCTTATCCGAAATAGCGTGCATGGTCTGTCATTGAACCTCTCTTGGTGTAGTATACGACTCCAATGATGTTCACGCGACTGTGATGTCATATGTGACGTAGTCAGAAGTAGAGAACGTCCAGATTCTCTCCGGTGCGTGCTTGAGACATGTCTACCTACACATATGAGCGACTAGTGGACCTTGGAGAATGAGAGAATCAGCTAGCTACCACTGAGTGTGGCATGCTCATCGCCGGTATTATCGCAGTGACACTCTAACGCTGGTCTGTAAGATCCCTAAAAGACCACACACACACACACACACACGTACATACAAACACACACACAGACACACACACACACACACACGTAGTTCTACGTGTGTAGTAGGAGCTAAGCGCAATATGGATTGGCTGGGTCAGTGAGAGAACAAGAATTGCAAGACTATTACGTACTACGCACTGTATTATCCCATTCAGCACTGGAGGAGCCGCTATGGGTGCGTTTATAGTTGTCGTATGCACTTGTCCGTGTATTGTCCAATCAGAATCCGCCATTGAATCTTCGGGGGTGTTTGCTCTTTTCTGATGAGAGGCCGCTCTTTGAGAAAGTGCCCTTGTGTTGCGTCAATCTTCGGTCGTTTTCGCTCTTATTCGTGTTTAATGGCCGTTCACTCGCTCTTCTCTCTCCCAATGATTCTTCGTTCAGTTCAGGATACTGCATCGGCAACATGTCCTGAAAAAGCTGTTTTAGAAATTCGGTCGCATTGTTCAGCGTCTCTGTAGGTGGTAACCCATATCCTCTTCCAAGTGACGCTTCGTCTTCATAATAGAACTATGCGTGGGATCGCCCTTCATTTCAAGCGGCAGCAGGTTATTCTGTTCATAGATCACCATGGCCCTTTTCCTGACGCACAGGGACGCACTGGATGTAAGTCTCCTGCAAGTTATCCTGCCCGGCGTTCTCGATCGTCGCAGCGTGGGTATTGATGGTCGCTGTCAAAATATGATGTCAAAAGGTGTGCCCTCGCCTTCCTCGCTCAGGCTTGCCTGTGTTTTAGCCTAACTATCAGCGACAGAGCGTTAACCCTATTTGGCCTGGGCTTTTTGGGACCTGGCCGAAATGCCCCTGCCGAAATGCCCCTCCCTCCCAATTATTTTTCTTACCCCTTGAGTTGGGGGGGGGGGTGAAACTCACCGCACTATACCCTTGGGCCAAGCTCTACCAGAAAATGTAAAAAAATCCAAGATGGCCGCTTTGGTGACGTCATCTTCAAAAACGACATTTTTGGTCGATTCTCGTTCAAATTTTTCGAATTTTTTATTTATGCAATTTCTCAGCAAAAAATGAATGATAAATTAGTAATATTAACGCGGTGTGAAATAAAATAATTTTTGTCCACTTTTCATCGCGGAAAAGCAGAAATTTTGAAGAAAGGTATCCCATGTGGCCGCCATCTTGAATTTACCCATGATCCTCTCTTCGGGGGGTTATGGAAATAGGCTGAAAATGATCCCAATATGATAAGTGTCAGCTGTCAATTTTTTGTCATTCCGGAGATATTGCAGAAAGTTAGGTAGGGGGCCATTTTGATTCTGACCCATCGAAATGTAGTGACGCGCGTCAGCGCCCGACGTTACGCTTTAACGCATGTTACTACACCTTAACACTCTACCGTAACGCCATCATGCAGAAGTGCTTTCTATAAATTAAGGTAGATCTACGTTGAGACTCCAACCTCTATCATAGTATGTGGCCATCTTGTTTGGATGCGTTCACGACAAAGCGATGACATCACATGATGTTATCGGCCTTCGGGGTCGACGTTTGACCTGGACTACAGCTGGAGCTATAAATATAATTTGTGACAGTAAGTCTGTAAAACAAATCCGTTAAGGAACAGAATTCTACAAAAGTGTCTGGTGTATGAATAGATCTCTGCATGGATGATGTAATCAAGTCTTCATGGTTTGATAATCTACTTCAAATTGATCTCCAATATATTTTAATATTCTAATTCTAATTAGTTTAATACAATACTGTACACAGCAGGTACCAATCAGTTTGATAGTGACATCGCCGTGAGTAATAGCGTGACCGGAAGTGTCGTCATGGCTGGAAGTGACGCCATGGCGCATGGTGGCGACACCTGGAACTTAATCTTGTAGGTGAAAAGGCGTCCCAGGACCCAGGTGGCGACACCAAGTGCCATGACGTCACTTCCGCCGATGGCGACTCTTCCGGTTACGATATTACTTAGTGATGTCGTTATTATCAGTGCTGACGTCACTTCCGGCGATAATGTCACTTACAAGTCATGTGAGAGCACATGCGGACGATAAAGTAGTTCCGTTGGTGACGTCATTTCAGCCGATGACGTTAATTCCAACAAGTTCTAAAGAGGAATTGCCAAAGTATGTGTGCGATACAATAGTGTGTGGAGGCGTAACGACGGGCGTTGACGCGTGTCACTGCGTTTCGATAAACCAATTTCAAGTCCATGGGTATCACATTATCATTTAGATCAATCAGCGTTGTTGAGCTATCTCTCTATGACATTGATGCCTTAAGATATTTGATTGTGGGCGTTACTGTGTTACATCTCTAATGCCAGCCCTGCTTGAAAGACTTGCACAGTCGACGTCTACCGTCAACATGGTTTATCACATTCGCAACTTCTCGGGGATCTTCGGTGACAGATAGTCCCTTGAATGACATGAGATTCACATTGAAACAAAACGAGGTCATGTCACGGTTGAGTAGGTCATGTGACTACCCTCTCCCAGAGGGTTTGTCTGATTTAGCACCAAATAAAGATTGTTGTACTCTTAAACTTGCATGTCATGTCAAACTTGCATCAGGGAATTTTTCGGCTAAAGATGTTTGCAAGAGATCAAACAGAACTCATTTCCGAGATGGAGAATTTTTACGTTAACACAAATTACAAGCGTCTGGTCCGTCATTCATAATTCAGCCGTCGTCCATTAGAGAATATCCGCGTCCATAATCCAAAGACCTATTCCATATTCCATATAACAGTATTAGCACCAAATTCAAAAAGACAATCATAGTATACATAAATATAGGCTTGTTTCCTGCATGAGAGAAACGGTCAACAGTTTTCAATGATGCCGGCAAGACATCATGATGTTTCAAAAATATCAAATCCGTAACGCTGATCATTATTCTTACTCCAAAATATTCGTTGTGAAGTCGTCATCTAAAGAATGATGTACCTCAGTGACGCTTTGATTCGGACTGTTCATATGATCACCGTGAGGATCTTGAAGTACATGGGTTCATACGGCCCCCAGACTTCGTTCGTCATGTTGCTTGATTTAACCCTGGACAAGTCCAACCCCAAGGAGTGGCGTCAGATAAAGTTCTGCACCTAGGGGAGATAATCCCGAGATAATTGGAATTCTCGAATCGGATTTCTTGCCCTCATCCACATTTGAATGCATGGGCTGTTTCCAATGGCACCAGAGGGCGCAACGGTGGACCGACCCAGAACAGAGATGATTTTGATATCGCAGATTCGAAATTCGCTATGACATCACTGGGTCTATATAACTTAAGCATGCGTTTAATGTTAATGCTAGTACATTGCGATATTACATTTCCATGGGTCATATCAAATGTTATTATCAGTGCATTCGGATCATGCGTCCGTGTTAGTGGTTTGGTTTTGAATCATGCGTATAAAGTGATACAGGCGCGTCACATCAAATTCATGGTGTTGTCTTCCGAGAGTACAATCCGTCCCGTTCGTAAACTTTCGCTCCGCAGTTCCGAATGGGCTTATCGTTGCCTTGATTGGAGAGGAAAGTTTACCAGACTCTTCGATATGATGCGTCACCAGTGGAATATATATAGGTACAGAGAGACCAGGTGGTTAGAAGCCCACTGATACAGATGATGACGCAGGGACAGTTGAGATTATATCCACTGATACCGATAGCCTTCCCACTGAAATGTAGGCCGCTGATAGTCAGGCTACATTACATGAACGAGGAAGACAAGGAACTCACCATTTGAGATCGTATTGTGAAAGCGGCTATTAATACCCAAGCTGCGGTGATCGAGGACGCCGGGCGCCAAATATTCCCCTACATCAGGAAAACAGCCATGGTGATCCGTGAAATGTATGACCTTCTGCCGCTTGAAATGAAGGGCGATGCAACACATATTTCCATCATGAAGACCAAGCGTCACTTGAAAGTTGATATGGTGTTACCACCCACAGATACGCAGAAAAATGTGATCAATATGCGAAAACGTCTGTTTCAGGATATGTTGCCGATGTGGAATCCTGGATTTTTTATACAGTTTTGAATTTATACACGCCTGGAGGATATAGTTGTGATTGCGAATCGACGACCTTTATCTATAAACCATGCAGATATATTGTGACTAGTAAAGTTGATATAGTGAGCGATGAAGACCTAATCACACTCCTGATGAAGGGATCTAAATATAGAGAGCCTAAAAGGATAAACATGAAGGCCAACCAGATAGTCCTGACAGAACTGGAACAGTACGTTACTGACTGGTCAAAGCGAGAAAAAGTTGAACTTACAATACTCGTTGATTGGCTGAAAGCAAGAGCAATGTCGTTTAGAGATATTGACAGAAGTACAATTCCCCCCAGGAAAACAAGTGCTGAGAAACGTCAATTAGGAAGAAGTTCTAGCCAAACTCCAGGATAAATTGGTCATAATTCCCGCAGGCAAATCTCCAAATGAACTATAATATGTAAATATCATTATTACCAGGTGCTGGTTAAAGATTTGAGTATAAGCACACCATCATCGAATACATCTACTCACTCCAACACTGCATTTACTCTGAGATATTTATTGAATAACCACAAAACTTTTCTCAAGGAAAAAGGTAGTTCTCTTCCAACCACTCTTAATGATATATCAAAAGTGTACTGGATTCCCAAAACGTTTAAAACACGTCAACCCGTTGCGAGTGGGCACATTTAGTGTAATTTGTGGGTGTCAGCCTGTTGTGAGTGAGCACATTTAATGTAGCGGTAGTGCAAACTGTGGGTGTCAGCCTGTTCTGAGTGAGCACATTTAGTGTAGCGGTAGTGTAAACGGTAGGTGTCAGTCTGTTGTAAGTGAGCACATTTAGTGTAGCGGTAGTGTAAACTGTGGGTGTCAGCCTGTTCTGAGTGAGCACATTTAGTGTAGCGGTAGTGTAAACGGTAGGTGTCAGTCCGTTGTGAGTGAGCACATTTAGTGTAGCGGTAGTGTAAACAGTAGGTGTCAGTCTGTTGTGAGTGAGCACATTTAGTGTAGCGATAGTGTAAACTGTGGGTGTCAGCCTGTTCTGAGTGAGCACATTTAGTGTAGCGGTAGTGTAAACTGTGGGTGTCAGCCTGTCCTGAGTGAGCACATTTAGTGTAGCGGTAGTGTAAACGGTAGGTGTCAGTCTGTTGTGAGTGAGCACATTTAGTGTGGCGGTAGTGCAAACTGTAGGTGTGAGCCTGTTCTGAGTGAGCACATTTAGTGTAGCGATAGTGTAAACTGTGGGTGTCAGCCTGTCCTGAGTGAGCACATTTAGTGTAGCGGTAGTGTAAACGGTAGGTGTGAGCCTGTTCTGAGTGAGCACATTTAGTGTGGCGGTAGTGCAAACTGTAGGTGTCACGACTGTTGTGAGTGAGCACATTTAGTGTAGCGGTAGTGTAAACTGTGGGTGTTAGCCTGTTCTGAGTGAGCACATTTAGTGTGGCGGTTGTGCAAACTGTAGGTGTGAGCCTGTTCTGAGTGAGCACATTTAGTTTACCGATAAGTAGCAGGAAGACTGCAAATCGCTTAGCATTTTTCACGCTACGGCCGATGACATCACCTCCCGTGGGGTCACGTGACTTCACTTCCGGATCAAAGTCACATCATGGGTCAAAGGTCACTTCTGGGTCAAAGGTCACGAAATAAGTGACCGCATGAATACAAAGGGAGTTAGACATACTCTCCTTTATATTATTACATTGATACATAGTATCTTTAGTTGTCCCGTAGTGTTTATCATGAATGTTTCGTCATCAATTCAGGGGTCAACAAGTATCAACATGTTTTATTCAATGGTGTTGATGCATTTCTACATACACCTTGTCGACGCGTCAGTATTGTACCAATAGCTCCCGCAAAAGGTAAAACATCCCCGTTCGTGCATTTACTTCATGTTTTCATAACGTCGGTAACAATGGCGCAACAAACAAAAGTCGATCGTATCACGCAAAGGGTGCTTGGACCTGAAACATACCGGCATACTCACTGAAAATCTGGAAACACGGACTGTACATAAGAACATTTTCCTTGTGGAGTACGAAGGTATGTGTGTTAAATTTATCGACCGCTTGCGTTGTTCACCACTTTTCAGCGTGTGCCAGTGACGTCATAATACAAGCGTAATAATGTATCCGCAAAAAGGAAGACATAAAGCTAGCGCGTGATGCATCTGCTGACTTGGATGGATCATCCCTGACCCAAATAGGGTGTGTGTGGTATCCTATTGAAGCTCTTATTGGGTAGAGGTGAAAAGCGTATACGCACTGATATATCGTGGAGAAAGGGCATTTTCGGAGGGGCTGACTATGGCCCAGGCAATACAAGGTGATTTGCATAGCAATACATGCAGCAAGAGAAGGGGACGCCTTTCTTAACACCTTAATGCTTATCTTAACGTCTTAACACCCTTTCTTAACGCCTTAACGTCAGTTCCAACGTCTTGATGCAACACAGTCAGAAAATTTTTGTTGGCCCAACACCCTTTTTCGGTGTTGAGGGCTGGTCAACACCATAAACTGGTGTTGAGAAATGGTGTTGACAGGTGTTGAGGCCAGTTCAACACTACATAATGGTGTTGAAAATGGCTCGACACCACATTTTGGTGTTCACTGACAAGTGCTAATACCGGCTCAAAATAAATTAGTGTTGTTGGCCAACACCAATAAAGGGCACTGGAGATATATGATGTTGGTGCAAATTGAACACCATTTATTGGTGTTGACCTCAACACCTTCAGCACCATTTTTTGTGGCTGTGCAAGATGTTGGCAGATGAGAGAAAGAAAAATCAACTCTCGTCGACACGCCTTAACAGGCTTCAACAGGCCGATAAGAGCTTCAACAGGATACTACCCACGCCCCATTTGGCCATCGATGGTCCATCTCCACCCCAAATGCCCCTTTTCAACTATCGCCCTTTCTGATTGAACAAGAGCAGCCGAGAATGCGCTTAACGGACATGAGCGATCATGACCGAAGATTAAGCTTTCTCAAATGGTGGGTTCTGATTGGAAGAGATCATACGAGAATTGTAAACACACACATAGCGACTTCTCCAGCTTGGGTGTGGTGTGATGGAGTGGATAAGAAAATGTGGATTACGCAATTGGCTTGTTGGTGTGGTTGATATTTCATTGGACTAGGCAATTGTGCGTGTGATTTGACGGTTGACAATGCGTTAAGGCGTTACGAGATGGCGTTAATGCGTTATGCTAGGGCGTTAAGGCGTTAAGATAAGGCGTTAAAATACAGTCTTCGGCTTGAGCGTGACTAATCCTTATATCCCGCTGGGTTCGCCTGATTGAGCCTTACCTACTGCACCACAAATGGCTTGAGTTTTAAAAGTAACGTTTTTCACTACAATGCACTAATTTTCGTAATTTCTTATTCCCCAATTTGTAGGTTTCACTGTGTACTCTGGTATAAGATAAAAAAAATCGAGATTTCGAAGCTTCGACCCGATACAGTGACCTTTTAGGCGTTTCTGTAAAGCTCTTCACAAAGGTCATGGGGCATATATACCAGCTCACTGCTTTCTCTACTTCCAAGGGGGCAATTGGATTTAATTAGGTCATAAGGCATTTTTCCGGCTTACTGCTTTCTTTACTGCTAAGAGGGCAACTGGACTTTAAATACGCTTTCTCTACTACTGATGACGTCACATTAGTCTACCCCACATGGTACAATAGCCGCCAAGGATAGGATCAAGGATAGTCCAAACACGCCCCTGCGTACACGAAAATGCTATCTTTATATACTATTCCCCGATTTTTTCCTGTATTATATGGGAATAACGTTTCCCATATAACACAGCGTAACACTCGTACGGTAACAGGGTCTGGGATAAGTCACCCCACACACGTATGTGGGATGAGCGCGTGCGAAGCAGGTGGCCAGTCACTTTGCTTGACACGTGCTGCAGGCAAGATGAGCTTCACCAGCGTTCAACAACATGGTGTGTCGTTGATATTTTTAATAAAATGCTGATTAAAGTAATGATTTAAATTATATGGGAGAAAGAATCCCATATTAACTTATCATGGGATGAACATTCCCACTCTCGAGAAGGAAAATACATTCCAACCTCGCCTCGATGGCTCGGCCGGGATGTATTTTCCTTCTCTCGAGTGGTGGCTCGGTCGGGATGTATTTTCCTTCCCTCGAGTGGTGGCGCGGTCGGGATGTATTTTCCTTCTCGCGAGTGGTGGTTCGGTCGGGATGTATTTTCCTTCTCGCGAGTGGTGGCTCGGTCGGAATGTATTTTCCTTCTCTCGAGTGGTGGCTCGGCCGGGATGTATTTTCCTTCTCTCGAATGGTGGCTCGGTCGGGATGTATTCTCCTTCTCTCGAGTGGTGGCGCGGTCGGGATGTATTTTCCTTCTGGCGAGTGGTGGCTCGGTCGGGATGTATTCTCCTTCTCGCGAGTGGTGGCTCGGTCGGGATGTATTCTCCTTCTCTCGAGTGATGGCTCGGTCGGGATGTATTTTCCTTCTCTCGAGTGGTGGCTCGGTCGGGATGTATTTTCCTTCTCTCGAGTGATGGCTCGGTCGGGATGTATTCTCCTTCTCTCGAGTGATGGCTCGGTCGGTATTTTCCTTCCCTCGAGTGGTGGCGCGGTCGGGATGTATTTTCCTTCTCGCGAATGGTGGCTCGGTCGGGATGTATTTTCCTTCTCGCGAGTGGTGGCTCGGTCGGGATGTATTTTCCTTCTCTCGAGTGGTGGCTCGGTCGGGATGTATTTTCCTTCCCTCGAGTGGATATTTTCATTCCATGATCAAGTTATATGTGATCCCCTTCATGTCAGTCACGCTTTGATTGCGATTTCTCTTATGAACACCTTAACACTTTTGAAGTAAATGGGTTCGTACGGACCTTAGCCCCGGGCTAAGCGGAATTAGACACAAGTGACGAAACGTGACACCGTAGATCGTGCACGCTACGCTCGATGTGTACTTACAAATGCACAAAGACACTGAGACATTATGCACAGACATTAGACATGCATATTGGTACTGGATAAATATACTGCCACTAATTGTCTTTTGCATAGGTGTATTTCACTTAACCCTATCTGTCCTGGGCGATTTGGGGTGTATCGCAGCCGGGGGGGGACGGAAAGTGCCCCCCCTATATATTTTCTCTACTACTAAGGCTAGAGCGCTGAAACTTACCACACAGTATCTTGGGTTCAAGCTCTACCGGAAATTGTAAAAAAATCCAAGATGGCCGCCACGATGACGTCACAGTGACGTAATCTTCTCGAAGCCATTTTTCGGCCTTTTTGGGGTCAATTTTTCGAAATTTTCATTTTTCAGATTTTTCTCTCGAAAAAAATCTAATGAAATAGAGACTAATTCGTTTTGCATAAATAAAATACTTTAAGTCCTTTTATTCAAGGAAAATGTGAAGAAATGGAGCGAAAAGATTGAAAAACACGACTTTCGCGGATACCACATGGCCGCCATTTTGAATTTACCCATGATCCTCTGCCCGGGGGTTATAGGCTCACAATGACCCCAATAAGATAAGCTTAAAAGTCACCAAGTTTCAGCCTCCTCGGTGTTGTCGTTTCGAAGCAGCAGAGAAAAGTTCACTAGGGGGGGCACTATCCGCAACCCCCCCCCCCACCCCAGGCCAGGTAGGGTTAAGAAAGTTTTTTTTCGTGCACTACATCAGTGTAGACAGTATCAGTCCTGTTTAATTTAACAATCAACTTAGGCTTCATCTGTTTATGTGTGGCATTGCTTCAGTGAAGCAGCAGAAAAGTCCATGGAAAATTGAGTTTAATCACTGAGCTGGTATAGACAGTACCCAATCTTAATAAACTAATATCCTATCAATGCTACCCAATCGTATATGTCGCTATGTACATGTAGGTCCAATTGCATTTTGTGTTTAGAGCGCCTAGGCGATGAATATTTAATAGTCTTGTGACATCACGGCCGCATTTTAACTACTTTACATGCAGTCGGGGAGGGGAATTGGGGATTGGGATCATCTTATCTGCTTTAACCCAAGGTTTATACCAAGGCCCAGTCCATATTTCTACCCCGCTTTATGGTGCCAATCTGGCGGGAGCGGGGCAACATCACAAGATACCCCTCCAGCGTCTCGCCTGTTTGGCTGAACCAACGAAAAAGCCCGTACCATTATGTCCCCACTATGAAGAGTTTTCGGGATTGGTCGATACTCGCGCTAGTGCAAGTCGGTTAGATCCCACAAGCGACATATCCAAATGGAGAAGCAGATAAGATTTAATTTTACCATTTCTCTTTAATCCAGAGACACTATAATAAAGGAGACTGGTGACCGGCTTAGTGTCTTTGAAGGCATGTTCCTTGCGCTAAGATAAGCAGTGATAAGAATGAGACACTTGTTGATTAGCTGACGCTCGCTAAAACAACACATGTATATTGCGAGTCGTAGTCATCCGTCGCTGCCAACGTTCTCCACTTCAGCCGCGTCCATGAATCGTTGCCAAATCGCCGTTTTGTTCATTTTTCAAGGATTTTTTTCCATCATTTCACCTGAACAAAGTCGCATTTCAACTTCACATAGCAGTTTTCGAACTACTTATGATTTACACAGTAATTTCCATTGGTCATGAAAAATGATGTAAAGCGCTACAATCGATTGCATATTTGTCCAAAAATTAGAAAAAACTACATATTTTTCGACAGCCGTAAAACCGGAAATGCAATTATTTTCTATCCAAAATAGTAACACATTGTCGAGAAATATACAAGAGACGAAAGAATATAACCCAACAACATAAAAAATATGTTTTTTTTTGTCAAGATATCTTGTTTCATGTGTACACAAATTGGTTGTACAAATTACTATCGTCCTATTTTTCCTTCCGCTATCCCGGCGGATAATTCGAGCCAACAATCAACAAACTTTGAAAGAACATTTCTCGCGATATATTGAATATATCAGCATAAAGTTGACGGAAATAAGTATATACATATGTTACTTACCCTGTTTCAAGCATAAAAGACACAAACTGTAACTGTGAACCTCAAAATAATCCAGGAATTTCAAGAAGTATATTCAACGAGAAACAGAATGGCGTCAATCTGGGGAAATTTTATCTCAAGTCTCGCTCACCAGTCCCCTTTATTATAGTGTCTCTGTTTAATCTAACAATCATATTGATACGGATAAGATATGCTGCACCATTTTGTGTTACTAATGGACAGATATACAAATACATATGCACAGTCAGTACTGACTAAATACACAGTACACAAGTATGCACACTTACACAATATATATATGCAGTAAGAATGAACACTGGGATTTCCTGGATTTCAACTTCTTTGTTATTAAACACGACGTTTCGCTAAGTCTGCCCTTAGCATTCTCAAAAGTATTTATTTAGTTGCTTCTTACTAGAATCGAATATTTAGCTGCGGGATGCCGGTGGGCGTGTGGGGCGAATGCACCCCCCCCCCATCAGTCAAGGACCCAAATCACCCAGGCATGATCTAGGGTTAACAAACCATACTTCCATAATTCAGGAGCATTAAATGGAAATCTCTTGCACTCCTATACAATACTATGTATAGCAAACATATTGACACGTTTATTGTGATATTTGTTATTACTTTTTTTCAATATTTGAAAAAAAAATCATGTATTGAAGTTGACCCAACCTTTACCTTACCAGGCCTTGGGGGGGGAGGGAGCAAAATGGCCCTCCTACCCGACTTTTTGTGCTCTGTCTGGAGCGACAAAACATTCAGAGTTGTCACTTCGTGCCTTCATAGTTAATCATATTGGGGTCATTTTGAGGCAGAGGATCAGGGTTAAATTCAAAATGGCGGCCACTCAGGGCACCAGAAAAGCCATGTTTTCGTCATTTATTAAAACAAAATCGGCTTTTTTGCGAAGAAAAGTGGGCAAAAAATATTTTAGTTCACATCACATTAATATTTACTAATTTGTCATGCCGTTTTTGCGGAGAAATTGCATCAATAAAAAAATTCGAAGAATCTGACCGCAAAATCGACCAAAAAAGGCCGTTTATGAAAATGACGTCACCGTTATCAACGTAAGTGTAACGGCTACCCGTTTGTGTAGAGAACAGTTTGAATCAGGAGCGTGTGCTACGTTGGAATGTGAAAGAACGACCTTGACCCGTGTTGTCAACGTCGAGCAAGGCAGATTTCGGAAATGCATTCCCCTGTATTTCTCGCTTACCAGAGCGAGTTGGAAGCTGATATTTAACGATTACGTCAGTTATGAATTATGGTTTGTTCTTCCATAGCCATATTTATTCAGCGAGGTCCATATAAACGGTTCGGGGAAGTGTGGTGTAAGTGACAATAAAAAGGGCGCTGGCATCGTCGACTTGTGCTACTTTTATCTGCAGGAGAACAGTTCTGTTTCTACCTTTATTCACGAAAGAGCGGTAGCCCTATATAAGCTCGGACGAACGTAGAGAGCGGGGTCAGACCAGAAATAGAGGGCTGGAGAAACACGTCCAGGTACAGCCTGTAACTTATTGATTTTTGGCACAATTTGCGGTTGGGCGTAAAAGGCAGTTGTTTTGGCCTGGGAATCTAAAAGATTATAAATCCTGTAATTAGTTTAACCTGTAAAAACACGCCAATCCAATGAGAATTTGCCGGCTCGCATTTTCGGTGTGGAAACGTATTTGTGGTTATACTATAGTTTAGGAGACACGACAGTGTGGCGTGTTGTATGTAGTTTTGGGGCATTGGGAAATACTGTAATGAGACATGTGTTTGCCTGTAGCACATTTAGGCAACTTGCATGGTCTAACTTCAGTATAAAATAGGACTTTTAGGTCTATATACCAGTAGGTTGATAATTTCGACATTATTGCTGTGCTATCCCGTTGCACTGGGACTAAAGCCACAATATTTGTGTCGATTTGTTGACCGTGAAGCGGTATATATGACAATAGTCAGGGATTCCCTCCACCCCCAGAAATATGCAACTGCACTAAATACAGAGAGAAATAAGCCAAACTCTCACTGCCATAATACAACGACGCAAACGGCCGTGCAACGCTATACGGGCGAGAACGAGCACCGTGATTACAGCCGGGCGGAGAAAGTCAAGTTACAGGCGGGCGTGCTGCTTTCATCAAGAAACGTCGGTAAATCGTGTATTCCGGGGGCCCAGCAAACAGGTCGCAGACGGCTACACGAACGGCGTCCAGCGGAAAGAGACAAGTACAGATCACCGATCTTACAGGACAAAAAGATACAGCACACAGCACACAAGAAAGATACAGCTTACAGATTCAACTGGAAGGACATGTGTCTTTATCACACATACAAGCAAATAAAGACACACAGGTTATAAACAGTACAGTACAAGTCCAGACATACAGCTCACAAATTATATCGCAAAGAAACCCACAGAACACAGATTCTACAAGAAGGAGACGTGTATTTATCACACGTTCAATACAGACACCTACAGAACACAGATCTTACAAGAAGGAGACGTGTATTTGTCACACGTTAAATAAAGAAACACAGAGCACAGATTATACAGTCAAGAAAGCCACAGACCACAGATCCCACAGGGAGGATATGCGTATTTATCACGCATAAAGGCACGGTGCAGGTGGGCTCACTTTTACCGATGTAAAAGCGGTAACAAAACATACAGATTCCAGTAGGACACGTGTATTTATCACACGTTACAGAGGGCGAGCTTCCTTTTACCGATGTAAAAGTGGTAACAAAGTTTACAGGCTGTACGGTCAAGCCCAGGGCACGGATTACAACGGCAGTTTACAGACCGTACGATGTTCCATCGGTACCAGATGAAATAGTAATAGCACATGATATCCCCGAGTAATTGTCCTGACGGTCCCTGAGAGTTGAGTGGTGCGTGATACTTACCTGAGAGATCGTCGTGTAGTCACAGGCGTGTCTATAGACGGGTCGCAGCAGCCGTAAGGGTTGAGACGCCGGGCTATACTTACCTGTGCGGGAAGCAGACTGGTGAGCTGACAAGTTACGGTCAAGCTCCGACGACTGGGGGTGAAGTACACGCCGGGTTGCCACGTCTCTGGAGAGAGCGTCGCTGCCGTGACGTTCCAACGACTGGGTGTCGTATCTGGAGAGAGCGTTACCGCCGTAACGTTCCAACGGGCCGTGACGTTTCAACGACTTGGTGCTATATCTGGAGAGAGCGTCACTGCCGTGACGTTCCAACGCCTGGGGGTATCTGTATATTGAGGAGAACGTTGCCGCCGTAACGTTCCAACGGGCCTTGACGTTTCGACGACTGGGTGTCTTATCTGGAGAGAGCGTTATATCCTTAACGTTCCGACGACTGGGTGCCATCCCTGGAGAGAGCGTTATATCCATAACGTTCCAACGACGGAAGAGAAGGGCCAGCAGCCAGGCCGCCCTTATCCCCAGAAGAGAAGGGCCAGCAGCCAGGCCGCCCTTATCGCGCATTAAAGCACTATATTAACTATAAAGTTATATGCATACACTCTCATATATCTTATTACCATATAACATCAAGCTTAAACTGCACACATTCTCTTCTATTATCCACATATACACCAGGGATACGCTAACTCTATATGCACACACTCTCTCAGGGGCACGTATCCGTGAACCTTACGTGCACACACCAAGTGTATGTATCCGTGAACCTTATATGCACACCCCAAGTGTACGTATCCGTTAACTTGTGTGCACACATCCTCTCATATCACGTGTATATATACATCAAGTTTATTTGCATACACTCTCCTACATCTGTACATATATGTAAATATCTTAACGTTACATCTTCTTAGACATTCTGTCTAAGCCACGCGGTTCTACGCTATTATTTGTAACCGCGTATACTACTTGTGCAGAATATACCATAATAGACCTTTACATTCGAGTCAGTCATCCTTGTAGGGTTGTGATCATCTCTTCGAGCCCCGGATCTCTACTAGTGAAGGGGTTAACGACGGTGACGGCCAGAATGCCAGTGGGCAATCCCGGTTATTGATTCGTTTTCTTCTAAACACTACGACTGGTCCCGCTCGTACACGTTACATAGCCATCATAGATTTTTTTCCCCCATTTTCTGGTAGAGCTTGACCCAAGTGTCTAGTGTGGTTAGTGTCAGTCCCCGAGCTCAAGGGGTAAGAAATGTTTTTACCCCGCCCCCCCTCCCCCCCACCAAGGCCTGGACAGGTCCCAAAAACCCAGGCCAGATAGGGTTGAATTATATTCAATATGCGTGACGGGAAAAGGAGCAAAGACTCAAACGAAAACAGCACTGGAGTACGGTACTTGTACTGGAGCGTTGGGGACATTTGGAAGCATTGTCATACGCTTTCTGCCACAGTGCAATATATCCATATCTCAGAATGTCTGTTTCCATGGATCAGCTGTTGAGGTATCTTGGACGACCTGGGCGATACCAGATTGTTGTGTTCGTCTTGGTTTCAATCAATTATATCCAAATCGCCTTCAGTCATCTTGCTATGGCTTTCTATGGCGCCGAACCTCTGGGTTATCGTTGTGGCCCAGTGGAGGATTCTCGTGGCATCTCTTCAATGTATCCCGGGTACCTAAGCAAAGACAATGGGACTTGTTTGGTGTACGGGACATCAAAAGTGGACATAATCAGTTGGTGCGCCATCCGCGAAAACTGTACCTCGTGTGATGATAGAACCCCGTTTATTATGGAGGACAGGGAGTGGACAATAGTTGCACAGGTACGTCCACATGATCGACAATATTTAAGCATATCGCACATAAAAATAATGTATCTAAGTTAGAGAGATAACATAAATAATTAATATGCCTGACATCAGAGATTTGTTTATTTGTATAAAAAACTTAACTGGTGCAGATAAAGATTTTCTCCATATTTACGTTGTGTTTTAAATTTTTTAGGCCCAGTCAATTAGGTCCTAAAGTGCAAAAAAAATGACATATTTCTACAGGTTTAATTAGCCGTCTTTTTACAAAAACCCCCCAGCAATTTCAATGAATTAACATTATATAAGCTATACTTCCAGCTCTCAACACGTAATAACACTCTAACAAATATTTTAATGAAACATATGGCCCCAAGCATAAATACAAGACTGCCTATTATATTCTAACTGTAGATGTCAGTTTGACATTTGTACAGGTGCTGTATACGTTGAATGCATTACTGTGTAGCCTAAATAGACGTCAAAATCTCGGCCCGAATGCTCAGTGTATCTGACGAAGTGGTAATCTCCGAGAATAAGAATGCTCAGTGTATCTGAAGAAGTGGTTATCTCTGAGAATAAGAATGCTCAGTGTATCTGACGAAGTGGTTATCTCTGAGAATAAGAATGCTCAGTGTATCTGATGAAGTGATTATCTCTGAGAATAAGAATGTTC